>SJYT01030267.1:146697-180226 GCA_006410635.1 Cephalophus harveyi
GCTCAGCCTTCTTCACAGTCCAACTCTCACATCCATACATGACCATAGGAAAAACCATAGCCTTGACTAGACAGACCTTAGTCGGCAAAATAATGCCTCTGCTTTTGAATATACTATCGAGGTTGGTCATAACTTTTCTTCCAAGGATTAAGCGTCTTTTGATTTCATGGCTGCAATCACCATCTGCAGCGATTTTGGAGCCCACAAAAATAAAGTCTGACACTGTTTCCACTGTTTCCCCATCTATTTCCCATGAAGTGATGGGACCGGATGCCATGATCTTAGTTTTCTGAATGTTGAGCTTTAGGCATACATCCCCTCTTTTTAGATTTCCATCCCTTTTAGGCCTCACAGATCCCTGAGTGGAGTTCCCTGTGCTATACAGTAGATTCTCATTCGTAGTCTATTGTATACATAATAGTGTATGTATGTTAACCCCAATGTCCCAATTCATTCCATCCTCACCCCTTTCCCCTTGGTATTGATACTTTGTTCGATATTCTGTGTCTTTATTTTGGCTTTGCAATCAAGATCATCTATACCATTTTTTTTGGATTCCACATACATTCATTAATATGCACTATGTGTTTTTCTATTTCTGATTTACTTTACTCTGTATGACAGTCTTTAGGTCCAATGTCTCTAAAAGTGACCCAATGATGTTCGTTTTCATGGATGAATAATGGTTTGGTTTAGTTGCTAAGTCATGTCCGACTCTCGTGACCCTGTGGACTATAACCCACCAGACTCTTCTGTCCAAGCAAAATACTGGAGTGGGTTGCCATTTCCTTCTCCAATGGCTAAATGATATTTCATTGCATATATGTACCACATCTTTTTTAACCATTCCTCTCATAATGGACTTATAGGTTAGATCTGTAGCAGGAACTCCTCAAAGGTCAATTTTTAAAAAATGACTGAAACTACATTATCCAAAAGCCAATGGGTTGAGGTGCTAATAGAAAGCCAC
Source organism: Cephalophus harveyi (assembly GCA_006410635.1). NCBI lineage: Eukaryota > Metazoa > Chordata > Mammalia > Artiodactyla > Bovidae > Cephalophus > Cephalophus harveyi. Next base: position 147,668 of record SJYT01030267.1, read on the forward strand.
AGAGGGTATATCCATTTATGCATACAAATGGCAATGATCTTTACAGATTTCCAGAAATTGGTGCATATTGTATATTCCCTGAAGCCCACCCTGGTAGTCCTCAGGAAACTTAAATTATGCAAAGCAAAGTTTGTGGATTTTGATCTCTTGCTCTGATCTGAGTATCTAATATAAAGAAAATTTGTTTATATTTTGAGATATGTAAATTCTAACAAACAAGTGGCTGAAATAAGAAGGAATACAATTTTCTTTTAGTTTGGGGAAGTCTGGATTCCTGGCCTTTGGAACTCTAACATACTGCGAAGTAGATAAACGGAGAGTGTATTTAAAGTCAATTCCATCTCCAGTTATTTGCCATTGAAATTGCAGTAGTAGGCAAGCCTTCAGATTAGAAAAAATGCACCTGTGATCAGAGGATAAGGGAAGGGCAGGGTTTTAAATGCTTATCTTAAATTAGGTGAACGTAGCTATAGTCTGACTAGTTCGGGCTTGAACAAATTTAAACACTAAAACTGAGCACTGAAATAAAATACTGTTGGTGTCGCAGAGTAAATAGATCTCAATGGAAGGGGGCGACCTTCAAGGTAGAGCTGAATCAATTAGCCTTGAGTGCCTCAAATCTTCCATTCTTAGCTAGAAGCAGGCTTCAATATTACCTAGGGATCTTGTGCAAATAAATGTTGGCCAAATTTCTGATTCAGCAGGTATGAGGTGGTACTCAGCATGTGTATCTTGAAAATGCTTCTCAAAATATTGTTGTGAGCAATTCTGAATGAAGAACCAGTTTAAAATATGTTTTTAGAAGCAAGTTCTCTGGATTATCTGAATCAGAATCATCTGATGGACATGTTAAAGAATATACTTCAAAATTTTGATTCAATGTAACTGGAATGAGGCTGAGATTCTGCACTCTTTACATAGCCCCTCAAGTTGTGATGCAAAGAGAGATTTCCAAAACTCGGCCTGTACCATCCAAGAGCAGCATTCAAGGAAGTGGGTTTCCTCATTTTGATCAAATGAGTCGAGAGGTAGTCATGAAGCCACTACCAAGTGTGAACGCAGATTGTAAAATTTTCCAGCCTTATGAAGTGAAGTGAAGTGAAGTCGCTCAGTCGTGTCCGACTCTTTGCGACCCCATGGACTGTAGCCTACCAGGCTTCTCCGTCCATGGGATTTTCCAGGCAGGAATACTGGAGTGGGTTACCATTTCCTTCTCCATTCCAGCCTGATACAGTCCGTCAAAGTTAATAACAGATGCATCTTTAAAGAGGAAGTTTACTTGAACATGACCAAGGGGTCAGTACTGGTTTTCTACCTAGAGGCCCTGTGACCTGTTCTAACATCATTCCAGTATAGTCATTGGGTATCTTTGTTAAGGTGCCTTTTGTTGCAAGTAAAAGCAAAGCCAAAGAATAATGTAAGGGATTAACCTAAATAGTTTAAGAGAGGAAATTCATCTTAAGAAGAGTTTCTCTTTTGGAATCAAGAAGTATGGTGTGAAGGCAAAGTTGAAGGAAGAATTGAAGCAGGATTAGAAAGGCTGCAGGATTTCCAGTGTCTGCTCCTCCTGCTCTCAGCTTTCATCCTCTCTCTGCAGACCACTCTCTTCCCTCCACATGTGTGGTGGAAGGTGCTCCCCACACACACACAAAAATAAATAAATAAATAAATAAGATCTTCAAGTTTACAGTGTCTCCAAGGTCTGGCCCTTCTTGCAGCTACCTCTTATTCTCAAGGTCAGATCTCTGGGAGAGGGAGTCCTATAGGACCAGTGTGAGTAAAGATTTCACTCTGTCTAATGGAATAAGCAGGAAGACTAGATTAGAACCATGGCTGCTGGGGTCACTCTTTGCAGTTACCAAAGTTCAGGGGTTGGTTTTGATTTCTGACATAAGGATTTGGAAACAACCAAAACTAATGATGATAAGACTCAAATCAGTGTGGTCAAATTGAATTGTTGTTGTTTGGTCACTAAGTCATGCCCAACTCTTTGCGACCCCATGAACTGAGGCCTGCCAGGGTCCTCTGTCCATGGGATTTTCTGAGCAAGAATACTGGAGTGGGTTGCCATTCCTTTCTGCAGCAGATCTTCTCAACCCAAAGATGGAACCCGTTTCTCCTGCTTGGCAAGTGGATTCTTTACCACTGAGCCACCTGGGAAGCCTGGGCAAACTAAATACAAGTATACAGATGTGTGCATGGGGGCACAATTGTAATTTATATATCACAGGTGTGGCCTTGTTCTTTCAAAAATGTGTGCCCTAAGGGATTCATAAATCCTCTTTGCCATGTGCCCAGAAGCCTGTTCAACCCCTTGGACTATAACCCACTAGGTTCTTCTGTTCAACAAAGAATTCTCCAGGCAAGATTAATGGAGTGGGTTGACATTCTCTTCCCTAGAGGATCCTCTCAATCCAGGGAGGATTGAACCGCTGAACCCAGATTTCCTGCATTGCAGGCAGATTCCTGACTGACTGAGCCACCAGGGAAGCCCAATGTTAGCAGCTCAGTCATCTCTGACTCTTTGAGACCCCATGTCTGTAGCCCACCAGGCTCCTCTGTCCATGGGATTTTCCTGGCAAGAATATTGGAGTGGGTTCCCATTCCCTTAGGGAATCTTCCCTACCCAGGGATCAAACCTGGATTTCCTGCATTGCAGGGAGATTTGCTGTTGTCTGTACCACCAGGGAAGCCTTCTAGAAGCCTGTATAGGATTTCTATTCCATGTGACTTTTCCATGTTGTGATTTTGATGGCTTCCCTGACCTAAAAGCAAATGCCTTTTACATTTCTGAAGGGAGGAGATTTGGTCTTGCTTAACAAATGCAACTACCATAATGCCCAGAGCATAATATAATATTAAAAGAAATTCGTTGAATAAAGTAGTGACAGGGACTCCCAAATTTTCCTCTAAAACTCTTTCTGTCTGCTTCAGTTTACCACAGGAAGTTCTCTGCAGCTGCCTGCATTGACATTGTGGTTGCTGTTGTTTTTGTTGTTCAGTCACCCAGTCCTGTCCAACTCTTTGTGACCCCATGGACTGCAGCACTCCAGGCCTCCCTGTGTCTCACCATCTCCCAGAGTTTGCCCAAGTTCACATTCATTGCATTGGTGATGTCATTCAGCTATCTCATCCTCTGTCATCCCCTTTTCCTTCTGCCTCCATCAGGGACTTTTCCAATGAGTCACCTGTTCCCATCAGATGACCAAAATACTGGAGATTCAGTATTATTCTTTCCAGTGAATATTCAGGGTTGCTCTCCCTTAAGATTTACTGGCTCGATCTCCTTGCTGTGCAAAAGACTTTCACGAGTCTTCTCTAGCACTAATATCTCCAGCAGGATTTACTGCTACCTCTTATCTGATGTCTGACTGATCAACTCATAGGTATTACTGTTACCTCTTGATATTATGGTTAACACTTTGGGACATCTGACTGATAAATTTGTGCATTTAATTCATCTGTGCTTCACTTGACTTCAATGAACCTATGAAGCTTGCAGATCTTTCCTTTTCAGTCACCCAAACATAGCTTCTGAATACTCCTTGGAGGGTTCTGGCATGTTCCTATGAAAAGTCCTAATGATTCCACTTAATTTTCAGAACTCTCCTTTTTCTGTTAAGGATTTCTGTTCTCATAAACCATCTGTCCTGTAAATCACACTTCTCAGGCCCCCTACTCCTCTAAAGTAGGAATATTTAAAATTTATAACTGACCTGAGAAATTTCTTGAAGAAGCAGACTCAAATTCAGGAGCTCTTGAGAGGCTCTTGGCAGTCTCTCTTTCCAGCAATCTCTTTCATTAATGCTCTTGTGCTGGTCCATGGCCTTCTCTTTGAGAAGCAAGATTCTAAAGAGCCTCACTACAGTTTAGCTGTCTTTCAAACAATCTCATAATCTGTGAATTTTCTATATGTAGATATTTAGTCAATAAGTCACATCGGACTCTTTGCGACCCCATGGACTGTAGCCCACCAGTCTCCTCTGTTCATGGGATTCTCTGGACAAGAATACTAGAGTGAGTTGCCATTCCCTTCTCCAGGGGATCTTCCCTATCCAGGGATCAGTCTCAGGTCTCCTGCCTTGCAAGTGGATTCTTTACCATCTGAGCCATCAGGGGAGCCTGAATTTTCTATTGGCATAGCCAGACAAAGCCTATTTTGCAGGTCAATGTCAATCCAGTTCAGTTCAGTTCAGTCGCTCAGTTGTGTCCGACTCTTTGCGACCCCATGAATCGCAGCACGCCAGGCCTCCCTGTTCATTACCATCTCCCGGAGTTCACTCAGACTCATGTCCATCGAGTCTGTGATGCCATCCAGCCATCTCATCCTCTGTCGTCCCCTTCTCTTCCTGCCCCCAATCCCTCCCAGCATCAGAGTCTTTTCCAATGAGTCAACTCTTCGCATGAGGTGGCCAAAGTACTGGAGTTTCAGCTTTAGCATCATTCCTTCCAAAGAAATCCCAGGGTTGATCTCCTTCAGAATGGACTGGTTGGATCTCCTTGCACTGAATTGTCTTGTCTCTGTCCCTCTGACTTACCAGTGAAACACAAATTTCTTTTCTTAGTACATTGTGATGAGGTATTTGTTTATACTCCTTCCCTGTCAGTTTTCCTTAATTGGTGGGAATAAATAACTACTTTCTAGATGTAATCCTAGGAAGGCTCTGCGTTTTGATAAAATAATTTTACCTCCTTGAGTTCTCCCACATCTTTCTCTTAGTTGTTTAACACTAAAGGGCTTGCGCGTATAGCCCTGTGTAGGGTATAGTCTGTCTCTGACCGGCAAAGGAACATCACAGTGTGAAACTCTTCTCATTCCAACCACCTTATGAACTTGACAGCTGCACAAGATGTGATGTATGACATTTGCACACAAAAACGTGGTTCTTGGCCGCACTGCTGGGCACACTGCTTGCCAAACAGAGGTGCTAGGTGCGCTCTGGTGAATTCAGTAGCAATGTTAGTAACAGACACCAAACTCTGCAAAGAGTTGACTTTCAAAATGCTACAGTGGATTGTAATTTAGGATTTTGACTAAACAATGAAGCAGTGAAGTCACGCTGATACATTTTCTCATTTGCTTTCCTTTGAGAATTTGGAAAGAGGGGAATTTTGTCTTGGGCGCTGTGATCATACACATATGACTATCATCTGTCTCTCTTTCTTTTGCACAAGATTCACTATAACATTTCACGAGTGCCAAGTAGGTTTGTTTTATCCACTAAATTTCTAGTTATTTAGGTTCTGTTCAGAAAATCCAACCCATGTCTGCTTGTGCAACCCCAAAGAGAAAGTAGTTTATTTTTCTCCCCATATATATCTTTCTAACTTTTAGGATATAATCAGAGCGAAAGTTTCCTATAATTGAAACATGCTCTACCTAAATAATAATAATCCTTCTCCAGCATGCTTCTTTGTCTACTCAAGCAGATCAACACCTGATCCTGTGTTTTATGTCAAACTCTGCTTATAATCCAGTTAATTTTAAGGACACATCTCTCTTTTTTTTTCTTTTCCCTTTATTTTCTTTTTCTGCTGTATTAAAGCACATTGATCTCAACTATCAGTAAATTCATAAACTCCTTTTAATCAACATTACTCAACAGATGTTCAGCTTTTATACATTTGTTCTGTTTGTTAACATTTTTCTACATATATTATAAGTGTAGTTTACTGAGGTCATAATGAGGCAATAGATTTGTTTTCTATTGTGCTAGGCCCAAAACAATACCTTGCTAGGCCCAAAATGAAACCAAAACGAAACTCCATGTGCGTGCGCTAGTTGCTCAGTTATGTCTGACTGTGTGATCCCATAGCCCTCCAGCCCTCCAGGAAAGAATACTGGAGTGGGTAGCCATTCTCTTCTCTGGGGGATCATCCACAACTAGTGATCAAACCTGGATATCCGTCATTACAGGAAGATTCTTTATCATCAGAGCCACCAGTTTATTTTATGAACACCAAAACAATTGAAGTCCCATTTCTGAAAATAAATAAGCAGAACAGATAGTTTATTTTGCAACTCAGAGAGGATGAGATAATTAGAAATGAAATTAATGTGTATGTGTCCTTGTTTATGGTCTCAGCTTAATTCAATTCTTATTTCTTCTCTGGTTTGTTCATTGTCTTTGGTAGGGAATGAGGTCATTCAAATCTACTGATTTTAAGAAGTTCTAAAGTAATTTCTGAGACTCAAGTCAGAGCTAGGGATTCTATAATGCAAAAATATGACTGCAACTTCTACCTATTGTTTTCCCCATGAAGATTATAGATAAGACAAAAGTGGGATTTTTTTAACAGAAAACTAAAGGGTTTATAACCCTTCATGCCTCTTTATATATTTTAAATAATGCATAAATAAGAAAATGGAAAAAGGCCCCTCTAATTATATGGAAGAACAGGTATGCTTTCAATTAGTAAACTGAGTCTCAACTGACTCCCAAGAAATATTTTCATAGTATTACACCTCTTGAAACCTCTTTTCAAAGAAAACATGAATGTGAAGTGAAAGTCATTCAGTTGTGTCCAACTCCTTGTGACCTCATGGACTATATAATCCATGGAATTGTCTAGGCCAGAGCACTGGAGTGGGTAGCATTTCCCTTCTCCAGGGGATCTTCCCAACTCAGGGATTGAAAACAGGTCTCCCACATTGCAGGAGGATTCTTTACCAGCTGAGGCATAAGGAAGCCCAAGAGTACTGGAGTTGGCAGCCTATCCCTTCTCCAGTGGATCTTCCTGACCCAGGAATCGAACTGGGATCTCTGGCATTCCAGGTGAATTCTTTACTAGCTGAGCTATTGGGGAAACCCACAACATGAGTGTAACAAGCAAAAAAGCACAGTTGCTGTTCTTGATGAAAAATATCATACACGTGACTTCTAGATTGTCAACCCGCTACACCAGAAAAGGAGTTTTACGGTTGAGTGTTTTGTTTTGCTCTTCTCCTTTCCATCCCCTACCCCCATTTTTTTCTTCCCTTTTTTTTTTTTTAAATTTGGTTTGCTTTTGTTCCTGGAATGAAGCAGTGACAAAACTCTGAAGGAATGTGACTATTAGCATGTGGAAAAAGACCACATTTCAACCTGTCTCTACACTGAAGTTGAACCCAACTCACCACCGCAGAGTTGAAGTAACTTTAAATCATGTTTTTAGCATGTAACAAACCATCATCAGAACAAAGTAGAATTGGAATTCTGTTTATGCAAACAACATTAAGCAGGGCATTATGTATCTTTTAACAAGATTTAAATGTAAGTAGGGTATATCTTTTGAGTTGAACGTGAAGAAAACCAGGTTGTGCCGCAGAAATGCTGCTATGGAACATTGATTCAACCACTTAGAAAAGTTCAAGTAGTCAAAACAAGAACTTTCAACAATGTCCAAGTATGTCCAAGTACAGTTTGCTTTCTGGATGACAGAATGACAGTTAACTTGAAGTGTGTGTGTCTATAAAAGGCTATTTTTTACTCTTAAATACTTATTAAGTTCACAAACATTCTCTTAGTGAATAGAAATGGTTAACGGGGTGAGTGCTCAGCAACAGCAGGAATTTAGCAAATTTTCTTTTACAAAAAGATTATTTGATTTTGATTTATCTATCAAAGATACACAAATAACTTACTTTGTGATTAAGTTTTCTGTAACATGAATTCTAGGTAGCTACACTTTTTTAAAAAAATATAATTTTCTTTCTACAAGATCATGTAAGAGCAGAAAGTTGAATTTTGCAGGAATGGAAGTTTCATGTCTTAATTTTATGGCATAGACAATATTAGTAGAAAGTGTACGCGTGTGTGCATTTAATTGGTCTAAAATGAAAGGCTCCCGTATCTAAATGCTGCTGTCCTTCTACTAACCCTGGAACTTTTTTGCACATCTTTTATATCTGGATTCAAATTTCTTGGGCCTTCCCTGGTGGCTCAGATGGTAAAGAATCTGCCTACAATGAGGGGGACCCAGTTGGGTAGGCCGCCTTGATAAGGGGATGGCCACCCACTCCAGTATTCTTGCCTGGGGAATCCCCTGGGGAGAGGAGCCTGGTGGGCTACAGCCCATGGTGTTGCATAGAGTCAGACATAACTGAGTGACTAACGCACTTTTTCAAATTTCTTAAATCCGGATTCACTCTGATGTGACTTTTCAGAAAATCTAAGAATTTTATTTCTAATAATAGGAGTATTGTGAATATTTTATTAATAGAAAGTAAAAAAAAAGGAAAGAAGAGAGTGTTAAAAGCAGAAAGCAGAAGCAAATTTTGAGGCAAGTTCAGGGTGCAGTTGTTTTTTTTCTACAAAGTAATCCTGAGGGGAATTCAAAGTTGACTGTGGTCTAAAACTAAATTTCCATGTTTGTGTGGAGAAAATGGGAACATTTTAAGAAGGTCTTAAAGATCACAGTGGGTTCTAAAATACTGGAGTGAGTCCCCAAGTCAATAAAACAAAGATCCTGAATTTCTACTGGGAGATGGATGAGAAAATCTGTTCTTAGGCCAGTTTCTGTCCAAGCTGCTTCACGTCTATTAACCCTTTCAAACTTTTCAACCATTAGTTTTATGAAATAGGCATTATCTCTGTTTTACAGATGGAAAAATAGTGGTCATTAATAAAAATAAAATGAAAGCTTAAGAAATAATTTATATATTTAGACATGATGACAAGCAAGCAAAAAATCTGAATGGCACACAAGGCATATATGTTCGGTCTTGAGAATAGGAAAATGTTATATTCAGACACACACACACGTGCATACGTTTGCTGACAACTTGCTTTTACTTTGGTATCTGTCTGTTCCTTGAGTCACAGCTTACCAAGTTGTTGACCAACAAATAGCGCTGAACTGAACTGATAATTCTCCTTTTGTCATTGTATTAAAGAATCATGCTTGGTTCCTAGTGAATAAAATAAATTCATTACTTTAATAATGGTAACTGGAAAACAGTTCTTAAATAATTAAACAATAAGATATTTGCTTCCATCTTTTAAAGACATTTTATAAGCAGCTTTGTGTACTGCATTTCCTTAACTTATAGCAAAGGATGTAAAAACGTAGTTTACTTCAGTTCAATTCAGTTCAGTTCAGTTCACTCAGTTGTGTCTGACTCTTTGCAACCGCATGGACTGCAGCACGCCAGGCTTCCCTGTCCATCACCAACTCCCAGGGCTTGCTCAAACTCATGTCCATTGAGTCGGTGATGCCATCCAACCATCTCATCCTCTGTCTTCTCCTTCTCCCACCTTCAATCTTTCCCAGCATCAGGGTCTTTTCCAGTGATTCAGTTCTTCACATCAGGTGGCCAAAGTAATAGAGTTTCAGCTTCAGTATCAGTCATTCCAATGAATATTCAGGACTCATTTCCTTTAGGATGGACTGGTTGGATCTCCTTGCAGTCCAAGGGGCTCTCAAGAGTTTTATCCAACACCACAGTTCAAAAGCATCAATTATTTGGTACCAACCTTTCTTTATAGTCCAACTCTCACATCCATACGTGACTGCTAGAAAAACCATAGCTTTGACTAGATGGACCTTTGATGACAAAGTAATGTCTCTTCTTTTTAATGTGCTGTCTATGTTGCTCATAGCTTTTCTTCCAAGGAGCAAGTGTCTTTTAATTTCATGGTAGAAAGGTAGGAGATGCACATACACTTGGCATACATATTCCATGTTATGTAACAGGCCATCTCTGACTGCCGGTTTGTTCAGTCATGTCTGACTGTTTGTGACCCTATGGACTGTAGCCCACCAGGTTCCCAGTTCAAGGAATTTTTGAGGCAAAAATACTGTAGTGTAAAGGGAGATATAAGTCAAAATGATAGATATAGTAACTAGCAGATATAGTTCTTCTTATGCCTGTGCCATTCTAAGTATGTTACATTTACTAACTTGCTTTGATTCTCATAACAGCCGTATGAGATAGGCTTACACTCATTTGTAAGATAGAAAATTAAGGCACAATGAAGCTGAACATTTTCCCAAAGTCCATAGAGCTGCTGGTGAGTAGCAGAGTTACATTTGAAATCTACACACTCTGACATCACCATATGTACTTCTGCCTGTTATGTGATGGCACGTAGCTTCTCTAAAATCAGTAATCCTTGCTTCCATCAAATGGAATTGTCATTAATTTTATATTAGCATATTGCTTGTGTTAGGTATTATTTAAATGAAAAACAGCAGTAGAGATTTCTCAACAGATAGGAAATAGTAAAGTACTATAACTTATATTCCTATAATCTGGAAGAAGAATATATGTCTCCTACCTTTCAATGCGTTATATTTTGCTACTTCTCAAAACTACCAAAGTAATCTTTATTCAGTTATTTTACATCACCTAGATATGTTTAATATTTTATATGGCTTCAACCAAGTAAGAAACACTTCATCTCTAAGTGTTTCTTGAGCAACTTGCATTTTCAAGCTATATTTCTGTACATAGGTATAAAATAAAGAACAGAAAATACAATGGTTTTAAAAAAAGTTTAAACTGTAAGAACATTAAGAAAAATCATATGTTTTTTACTGTAAAAATTCAAGATATTGTATTTTCTCAAGATTAAAAATAAGCAAACAAACAAGAAAATAAAAAATTAGACCGTCTTGAAAGCAAATTGTTCGTCATTCAGTCATGTCCGACTCTTAGGCACCCTATGGACTGTTGCTTGCCAGACTCCTCTGTCCATGGAATTCTCCAGGCAATAATTCTGGAGTGGTTGCCATTGCCTTCTCCAGGATAACTTCCCGACCCAGGGATCAAACCCAGGTCTTCTGCATTACAGGCTGATTCTTTACTGTTTGAGCCACCAGGGAAGACCAAGACCCTCTTAAGATCAAAAATAAAGTACATGGTAAACACATTTTTGCCAAAGAGCAGGAGAATTCTCTAGGCTATGACGAGTGAAGAGAAAATCAGTGAGAGTATCTCATATCTCTTGGTTTTTTCAAAGCTTTAAAGAAAGACAGCAAAAAATAAACAAATGAAACCATTTCAGTTGATTGATAGAATATGTTATGAGAGCAAGAAAATTTGAATGATACAAAATGATGATTAACATCAAACTAATCAATCACCATCGTCCAATTTGAATTAGTAACAAATATCACATGTTGATATAATACTGTTTCATACTACAATTGCTAGGTACTAAGAAATCTTTCTAAGACTAGCATTATTTGCCATAATTATATTTACATAGTTTTACTCTACAGCAAGCATTCTATTGTTTGATTTATTAGATAGCTATATCTCTATTTATCTCACTCATTAATAAGAATCTCTGTTACCAAAGCATCTTATCTGTTCAGTCTTGTTCTGGAAGACATAAGCCAGACCCATTTCAGCTGGAAATCACTTTCACTGAAGCCAAGGGACAGTATTTCATAGAACCATCAATTCCAGCAGGTTCTGATGACTTTCTCTCCTGTACTCTTTAGAAGCTAAATGAAATGCCTTTAAAATTTAATAGACCAGACTCAGAATTAGAATGAACAACCATCTCTGCTTGCCTGGGACTCTGAAGTTTCCCAGGTCAGGGTATGTTTTTTTTTTTTGTTTGTTTTTTGCTAAAACAGAAAATATCAGGCAAGTAGGGATGGTATACCCTATGAGCAGTATACTCAGGTCAGTCCACCAAACCGTACGTCACCAAACCGTACATCACCAAACCACTAATGATACCTGTCTTTTTCATGGATCCTTGGCCTGAAACTTGGATCCCTCTGTAGCAAACAGCTACTATTCCCTTCCGCTTATATCAGGCTATTTTGGGCATTAAGGTCTATCGCTGTATGGAACTAGCCAGGGAATGAAGAACTCATAGACTTGATCAGGGAGAAGAAAGAACAGCAGAAAGAAGATGTATAGGGCCAATGTCTGGCTAATAAGCACCATCAACTGATATGTTTGTTGGTTTTCACTACTGTTGTCCCTTGGGAACATTTTTTAGAATCTGAGAACTGACCACAAAAATAAAAATCAGAGTCCATATTATCACAAGCCTCTAACATTTTTAAAAGCACATCTTCATGATTAACAGAATTTTAAAAGTAACCAAGGATCAAAACTTGAATCAAAGTCAAGCCAGTGAGCTGATGTGTTGCACGGTATAAACGTGGGTCTGTGATCCCCACCAGGATAGGAGCATGCCCAGGTACTTCATCTCAAATGAGTAGCTGTGTAAACTCTTGAATGGCAATAAATAGCAAGTTGAGAATCTGTTTCTTCTTCACGGTAGATGATTCTGTTACCACCATGGAGTTCAATAAATCCATATTAATGATTTGCTAGTATTTGCTGCTGATATCAGTTATGGTAGGATGTTTACTAAGTCACTTCAGTCATGTCCAACTCTTTTTGACCCTATGGACCATAGCCTTTTCAAGCTCCCCTGTCCACAGGATTCTCCAGGAAAGAATATTGCAGGAGCGTCTGTGCCCTACTCCAGGAGATCTTCCCAGCCTGGGGATTGAACCCACATCTTTTACATCTCCTGCATTGATAGCTGGCTTCTTTACCACTAGTGCCACTTGGGAAGACCTATATTAGGGTCATACATTAAGATAATATGAAGGCTAATATCCATACCATAAACAGCTTCAACTTAGATTTACTAAAGAACTAGACACCACTGCAAACAGGAGATGGGTCCATTCCCTCCAATAGCCACTGCTCATTGATGTGACCACAGTAAATTGCTTCATATTTTTAAAGGTCAATGCTTACTCCTCAAAGAAACTGGAGAGTTAAATATCCCCACAGCTTAAGAAAAGCTGGTTCTTGCAAGGTTCTTACCAAGCTAAGGACAAATGACTCTATTACTCCATCTGCCTTTACTAGCCAAAAACATTTCTTCCATGGGATGGCTGTAAAGTATGTATTTTTCAGGTTTGGATTCTAAGAGTCTAGGAACTGAGGTTACATTCAAGGTTACTTGCTTCTTTGGAGTGAATAGAAGTCAGCTCACGTGATTACATAAATGCTGTCATTTATTATATAGTATATATTTATTTTTTAGTCTTGTCTAAAACCAAATTATAGTAATCTCAATTCCAGATCTGTATTTATTATTAATACAGTTTTATGTAAAAGTACTCTCTATAAAATTAAGTGGGTCATTACTAGGAATAGTTGACAGTCTTTTGCTAAATTCAAAAAGAACACATGGCAATATACTTCCTGCTAGACAGCTGTCCCCATAAAAAATCTGCTCTCATAAGAAGCATCCTTGTTGACCAGCTGAATGACCCACTTGTGTCTGGGCAGAAATCCATTCATTCTAGGGCTGATACGTTGCTAGGAAGAAAAAGAAAAAAAATGCTCTCTTTGCCCATACTTCGCAAATAATTCACAAATAGATATAAAAAATTGAACTTCTATTAGCTTAAATTTGAAATCCTTGATCATCTGTCCAACAATAACACAAATAACAAGTTATGAACATTTCCTTGAATATTTTATACAATAGCTTCAAATTTTCCAGTTTTCTTTTCCTCCGTGAAACTGACATGAGGAAAGCTGATTTCTTTGTGAAAATAGAAAACTATGTAGAATCCTTTTTTATTCTTTTCCTCTTACAGAAGATAAGATTCCTCAGCTCTAAAGGTAAATTAACCTTAAATAGAACTGATGACAAATAAATGTATAAAAAGAGGAAATGTCCTCCTCTTTCTCTGTGAAAACGGGAAAGGCACACTTCAGAAAAAGACAGACAAGGCTAAAAATCACCGTCAGAATCCTTCCCACACTTAAAGCAACTGTGCAGCTTGCTCTTGAAAATCATGTGACGTGTTCCTAATTCAGAGGGTGATGGCAATCCTGCTCAATAAAAGTCTCTTAACATCAGAGTGAAATGTGCAAAATAGCTGTATTGTTTTTTCAAAATATAATCCATTATCCTATTGTCTTTCATGGATTTTATTTTGTCCGCCTAGTCCTTTTCCTAGACATATGAAGTTATTTCAGTTCTGAAGGCTTAGACGGGGAAAACCAAATATCATGGTGCTGGTTATTAAAAGATAGTGAATAATACTGACTTGGGTTTCCATAGTGGCTCAGATGGTAAAAAATCTGCCTGTGATGCGAGAGACATAAGACACGGATTCAATCCCTGGGTTGGGTAAGATCCTGTGGAGAAAGGAATGGCAATCTACTCTAGTATTCTTGCCTGGGAAATCCAAAGGATAAAGGAGCCTTTCAAGTTACAGTCCATGGGGTCACAAAGACTTGGATATGACTGAGCGACTAACACACACACACAGTGACCAACTTCAAATAATAAGCCCATTGGTTATTAGGAATTGACACTTTATATGTCAGGTATTCTTCAAGCCAGGCTTCAGCAATATGTGAACCGTGAACTTCCAGATGTTCAAGTTGGTTTTAGAAAAGGCAGAGGAACCAGAGATCAAATTGCCAACATCTGCTGGATCATCAAAAAAGCAAGAGAGTTCCAGAAAAACATCTATTTCTGCTTTACTGACTATGCCAAAGCCTTTGACTGTGTGGATCACAATAGACTGTGGAAAATTTTGAAAGAGATGGGAATACCAGACCACCTGACCTGCCTCTTGAGAAATCTATATGCAGGTCAGGAAGCAAGAGTTAGAACTGGACATGGAACAACAGACTGGTTCCAAATAGGAAAAGGAGTACGTCAAGGCTGTATATTGTCACCCTGCTTATTTAACTTATATGCAGAGTACATCATGAGAAATGCTGGACTGGAAGAAGCACAAACTGGAATTAACATTTCTGGGAGAAATATCACTAACCTCAGATATGCAGATGAAACCACCCTTATGGCAGAAAGTGAAGAACTAAAGAGCCTATTGATGAAAGTGAAAGTGGAGAGTGAAAAAGTCGGCTTAAAGCTCAACATTCAGAAAACTAAGATCATGTTCCCATCACTTCATGGGAAATAAATGGGGAAATAGTGCAAATAGTGTCAGACTTTATTTTTTGGGCTCCAAAATCACTGCAGATGGTGAATGCAGCCATGAAATTAAAGATGCTTACTCGTTGGAAGGAAAGTTATGACCACCTAGATAGTATATTCAAAAGTAAAGGCATTACTTTGCCCACACAGGTCCGTCAAGGCTATGGTTTTTCCAGTGGTCATGAAACGGATGTGACAGTTGGGCTGTGAAGAAAGCTGAGCACCGAAGAACTGATGCTTTTGAACTGTGGTGTTGGAGAAGACTCTTGAGAGTACCTTGGACTGCAAGGAGATTCAACCAGTCCATTCTGAAGGCAATCAGCCCTGGGATTTCTTTGGAAGGAATGATGCTAAAGCTGAAACTCCAATACTTTGGCCACCTCACGCGAAGAGACTCATTGGAAAAGACTCTGATACTGGGAGGGATTACGGGCAGGAGGAAAAGGGGACGACAGAGGATGAGATGGCTGGATGGCATCACTGACTCGACGGACGTGAGTCTGAGTGAACTCCAGGAGCTGGTGATGAACAGGGAGGCCTGGCGTGCTGTGATTCATGGGGTCACAGAGCGTAGGACATGACTGAGTGACTGGACTGAGCTGATGTCAGGTATCTCCTTTGCCTCATCTTGTTGTTCAGTCACTAAGTTGTGTCCAACTTTGTGACCCCGTGGATGCAGCATGCCAGGCTTCTCTGTCCTGTAATATCTCTCAGAGTTTGCTCAACCTCATGTCCACTGTGTCAGTGATGGCATCCAAACATCTCATCCTCTGTTACGCCCTCTTCCTCCTGCCCTAAATCTTTCTCAACATCAGAGTCTTTTCCAACAAGTCGGCTCTTCACATCTGGTGGCCAAAGTTTTGGAGTTTCAGCTTCAACAGTCTTTCCAATGAATATTCAGTGTTGATTTCCTTTAGGATGGACTGGTTGGATCTCCTTGTTGTCCAAAGGACTCTCAAGAGTCTTCTCAAGCACCACAGATTGAAAGCATCAATTCTTCAGTGCTAAGGCTTCTTTATGGTTCAATGTTCCCATATGTACTCAGCCTGATATAATACAAAATTATTTTATGCCACTTCATAGGGTTGATAATAATATTTAAACAAAACACGTGCCTACGTAGTACCTGGTGAAATCAATATTTGTTCGTCTTGGCAATTTACTGTTCAAAAATTTAGAAAATCTCTTTTCCATCTTGATTTATAGAATCTGTTTGAATGTACTGCACTTGACTGCTTTTTGCTTTATTGCCTTCGTAGATACTACATTGTTTTACAAATTGAAGCTTATGCAACCGCAAATCAAGTATGTTTATTGGCACCATTTTTCCATGAGCATTTGCTCGCTTCTCCTTGCTGTGTCACAGCTTGGTAATTCTTGCACTATTACATACTTTGTCCTTATTGTTATATCTGTTACAGAGAGCTGTGATCACTGATCTTGGATATTATTAACATGACCTGCTTAAGGTTCAGTTCGGTTCAGTTCAATTCAGTTGCTCAGTCGTGTCCGACTCTTTGCGACCCCATGAATCGCAGGATGCCAGGCCTCCCTGTCCATCACCATATCTCGGAGGTCACTCAGACTCACGTCCATCGAGTCAGTGATGCCATTCAGCCATCTCATCATCTGTCGTCCCCTTCTTCTCCTGCCCCCAATCCCTCCCAGCATCAAAGTCTTTTCCAATGAGTCAACTCTTCGCATGAGGTGGCCAAAGTTCAGATGATGGCTAATATTTTTTTAGCAATGGAGTATTTTTTAATTAAGGTATGCATTTTTTAAGACATATTGCTATTGCACAATAGACTAAAATACAGTATAAACATCAATGCTATATGTGCTAGGAAAAACAAAAACAAAGATTGTGTGATTGGGCAATGTTTCTCAGGTATGGCTGTACCAACTTCTTAAGCATATTTCCTCTGATTACTCAAGCAAGTAAATATTGTCTTTTTTTATAAATGCTTACATGCTTATAGCCAATTAGACTCAACATGTTTACTATAGCTTGTCTTCTGTTACAGTTTTGGAAGTCTCCTCTTCACAAGATGACCTCTATTTAAAGCACAAGAATAACGGTTTGCATTTTTGCATGAAAAACCTCACTTAGCCTTCATACAGAGTCATTATAACTCCTCTAGTTGTAGAATGCCTGTTAAATGAATGGCATATCACCACCAATGGTTGGCTCTTAGCTTTGGCACAAGGTATAAGAAGAAATGGATTTCCCTGGTGGCTCAGACAGTCAAGAATCCGCCTGTAATGCAGGAGACCTGGTTCAATCCCTGGGTTAGGAAGATCCCTTGGAAAAGAGAATGGCAACTCCAGTATTCTTGTGTGGATGATTCCATGAAGAGGAGCCTGGTGAGCTACAGTCCATGGTAAGAAGGAATAGATGCAAAGGTTTTCGCATGTTGTGCTATCTGTTCAGTTCAGTCGCTCAGTTGTTTCCAACTCTTTGTGACCCCATAAATCACAGCATGCCAGGCCTCCCTATCCATCATCAGCTCCCGGAGTTCACTCAGACTCACGTCCATCAAGTCCGTGATGCCATCCAGCCATCTCATCCTCTGTCATCCCCTTCTCCTCCTGCCTCCAGTCCCTCCCAGCATCAGTGTCTTTTCCAGTGAGTCACTCACAAATAATGTATTAACAATGTCTTATGAAAAAAAAAATAAATAAAAAAACATTCAAAAAAGTTAAAACTCAATGCACCAAAACACATCCTTAAACAAGGATTGCAGAGGATGTTAGAACAATCCCTCCCAGCATCAGTGTCTTTTCCAGTGAGTCACTCACAAATAATGTATTAACAATGTCTTATGAAAAAAAAAATAAATAAAAAAACATTCAAAAAAGTTAAAACTCAATGCACCAAAACACATCCTTAAACAAGGATTGCAGAGGATGTTAGAACACTACTTAAATCATATGGGTGGCAAAGAAAAGGTTAAAGAGTGACCCAAAGGGAATGCCAAAGGAAAAGAATTCAGGGGAAAAAAGATAAATGAATGCCTTTGGGGTGAAGGAGGTGTTGAAGGATGAGGTTTTAGCTCCCCCCTCCCTTTGAAGAATACGGGCAGGAGCAATCATCAACATATTTTTTCCATATGAAAAAGAGGCAAGATAAAGGGATGTGAGAGAGAGACTGTCCAGGTCTGAGTAAAGATGACTCCTTTTATTGTTCATTTTGACAACTCAGAGGGTGCTACCTTCTCTTTGGGGGTTCAGTTTTTTTTTATACCAAAGCTATCTGAGCAATCATCGTCAGTTCAGTTCAGTTCAGTCGCTCAGTCATGTCCGACTCTTTGCGACCCCATGAATCGCAGCACGCCAGGCCTCCCTGTCCATCACCATATCTCGGAGGTCACTCAGAATTACATCCATTGAGTCCGTGATGCCATCCAGCCATCTCATCCTCGGTCGTCCCCTTCTCCTCCTGCCCCCAAACCCTCCCAGCATCAGTCTTTTCCAATGAGTCAACTCTTCGCATGAGGTGGCCAAAGTACTGGAGTTTCAGCTTTAGCATCATTCCTTCCAAAGAAATCCCAGGCCTGATCTCCTTCAGAATGGACTGGTTGGATCTCCTTGCAGTCCAAGAGACTCTCAAGAGTCTTCTCCAACACCACAGTTCAAAAGCATCAATTCTTTGGTGCTCAGCCTTCTTCAGAGTCCAACTCTCACATCCATACATGACCACAGGAAAAACCATAGCCTTGACTAAACGGACCTTAGTCAGCAAAGTAATGTCTTTGCTTTTGAAAATACTATCTAGGTTGGTCACAACTTTTCTTCCAAGGAGTAAGCGTCTTCTAATTTCATGGCTGCAGTCACCATCTGCATCTTAGCAAGTATTAATAGCTTTTGGCTAGTTAGGAAAACTTGAAGTAAACTCTCTTCCTGTGATGTGAAAATTTTTGAGTTCTCGATGGAAGACTCAATACATTTAAATACGTAAGTATAGTTTAGAGTGAGAATCACAAACATCAGCTGCTTTCCTGGAGATGCATCCTACCCGGGGCACGTCTTTTCAGAAACATCAGGAGCTCCATGTTTCTGTAGACTTCATCCCTTGAGCTTTGCAGGGCTTTGTTACTTTTGTTTTCCAGCAAGAACAGAACGTGTAGTAAATCAGGCCATCTCCTTAAACAAGCTTCAATCTGTGGCTCTCGAACCACCCTATTCACCTTTCCAGTGGTTCATCACTAAAGAATCCACTTGCAATGCAGGAGACATGGATTCAATCCCTGGGTCGGGAAGATCTCCTGGGAAGAAAGTGACAATCCATTAAAGTATTATTGCCTGGAAAATCCCACAGACAAAGGAGCCTGGTGGGCTACGGTCAATGGAGTCTCAAAGAGGTGGACAAAACTTAGCGACTAAACAACAATAACAACCACCCTATTAGATTTGGAGACTGTGCCACAATATCTGTCAGGCTATTAAATAACAGGCGGAGTCTGCTTTCTTCTTTTCGGGATAGGCACAATGTGGCCCTACCTATGTTGAGTAACATTCTTATTTTTTTGTTGGGAGAACTTTGCAAAGGCAACAAGAGAAACCAGAAAGCAACTGCATGATTCCTATGAATGCTTCTCTTTCTCCTTTTCTCCCTGCCTCATCTATGTCTTTCTAAATCCCTCTAACTTTCCATGTGCTTTATTTGAATCAGATAACTTAAGCATTTCTCCAGATTTTACAAAAGGCAGCACATGACTTCTTCTTCTAGGGGACTTTGCCAACTATTATAACAGCACTGAATCCGTTATGTTGCCCTTTCCATCTGTATGTAGACATATAGTTTGCAATATCAATCCTATTGCTCTGAAAACATTCCCACTCTGACAGACTCAGATGTCTAACATGAATATTAGTTACAATTTTTTCCTCGGCATGGAAGGTCTCTGCCATTCTGTTTTCAATCTCTAACACAATATTAGGGAAAGACAGTCATATTTTCAGTGTTATAATAAAACTGTTTTGTAGTCCTCTGGGTAATGTCAGGATCCCTGAATAAATATACAGACCTATAGTTTTCTCCTTTCAGCTTAGTAAGATATTTGTAGTTATTGAATGGACTTGTAGAAGCTTATTTTAAATCCTAAATCTTTTCCAAAGTGATTCTTTAATGTGTGTCTTTGTGTCCAAAATCAAAAAATGACTTCCAAATATGAAATTTAAAATCAATAAATATAATTTGAAAAATATATCCTCTAAGATTTTAAATTCTTAATGTACCAATATGGAAAACAGCTCATGTCTCTTTTAAAATTGTTTGGACATATGAGCTGTCTCTTATACACATCTAGATGTGTATAAGAGACAGAGCAAGTAAATATTGTCTTTTTTTATAAATGCTTACATGCTTATAGCCAATTAGACTCAACATGTTTACTATAGCTTGTCTTCTGTTACAGTTTTGGAAGTCTCCTCTTCACAAGATGACCTCTATTTAAAGCACAAGAATAACGGTTTGCATTTTTGCATGAAAAACCTCACTTAGCCTTCATACAGAGTCATTATAACTCCTCTAGTTGTAGAATGCCTGTTAAATGAATGGCATATCACCACCAATGGTTGGCTCTTAGCTTTGGCACAAGGTATAAGAAGAAATGGATTTCCCTGGTGGCTCAGACAGTCAAGAATCCGCCTGTAATGCAGGAGACCTGGTTCAATCCCTGGGTTAGGAAGATCCCTTGGAAAAGAGAATGGCAACTCCAGTATTCTTGTGTGGATGATTCCATGAAGAGGAGCCTGGTGAGCTACAGTCCATGGTAAGAAGGACAAACTTTCAGAGACTAAATTTGAGGTAAATCCAGATTATAGGAAAAGACAGAAAATTAGCAATTTTAAAATAAGGGTAGCTTTGAAACCAAAAACTGATCAAAGTAGCACATTAAAAAGAAAACTAAACACCAGTTTACTTATGAATATCAATGCAGCATAATAATAATAATCTAATAATAAAATTAATATATAATGATGAAGTGGGGTATTTTCAGTATTGATTCAAAAACATTTCTATATTGGGAAATTTATTATATAATTCACCACATCAGGTGACATGCAGAAAAAATGTAATTATCTTCATAGACATTAAACATGACTTTGACAAAATTCAACACCAACTAATGAGAAAGCATTTCAGAAAATAGAGCAGATACTTACTTAATATGTTTCATATCATATACACACACAAACACACATGTGTCTGAACATAAAGGCCATGCATGTCAAATGTACATGTTTGTGAATACACGCAAATAATATATACATGTATGCATATATACAGATGACCCTTCAACAACATGGGAGTTTGGGGTACCAACTTACTCACAATTGACGATCTGTCTATAACTTGACAGTGTATACACACATGTGTCTGAACATAAAGGCCATGCATGTCAAATGTACATGTTTGTGAATACACGCAAATAATATATACATGTATGCATATATACAGATGACCCTTCAACAACATGGGAGTTTGGGGTACCAACTTACTCACAATTGACGATCTGTCTATAACTTGACAGTGTATGTGGTTCTATATCCCTGATTACTCTTGTCTCTAGAACCTTGGATTCAACCAACCACAGATCATGTAGTACTGTAGTATCTACTACTGAAAAAAATGTGAGGATAAATGGATTCCTGCAGGTTATAACCATGTTTTTCAAAGGGCAACTCTCTATGTATATGCATACATACACGTCGGAAGTGTAAGTCAATGACTACTGAAATGGTTGAAAACCTGTAGCAGTAGGGTGGCATAGGGAAGAGAGTGAGAACTCAGCTCAGTTCAGTCACTCAGTCATATTCAACTCTTTGCGACCCCATGAACCACAGCATGCCAGGCCACCCTTCACCAACTCCCAGAGTTCATTCAAACTCATGTCCTTTGAGTCGGTGATGCCATCCCACCATCTCATCCTCTGTCGTCCCCTTCTCCCCCTGGCCTCAATCTTTCCCAGCATCAGGGTCTTTCCCAACATCAGGGTCTTTCCCAATGAGTCAGCTCTTCTCACCAGGTGGCCAAAGTATTGGAGTTTCAGCTTCAACATCAGTCCTTCCAATGAACACTCAAGACTGATCTCCTTTAGGATGGCCTGGATGGATCTCCTTGCAGTCCAAGGGACTCTCAAGAGTCTTCTACAACACCACAGTTTAAAAGCATCGATTCTTCAGTGCTCAGCTTTCTTTATAAGGTTTCACAAGAGGCAGGTCAGGTGGTCTGGTATTCCCCCTCTCTTTCAGAATTGTCCAATTCATTGTGATCCACTCAGTCAAAGGCTTTGGCATAGTCAATAAAGCAGAAATAGATGTTTTTCTGGAACTCTCTTGCTTTATCAATGATCCAGCAGATTTTGGCAGTATGATCTCTGGTTCCTCTGCCTTTTCTAAAACCAGCTTGAATATCTGGAATTTCACAGTTCACTTATTGCTAAAGCCTGGCTTGGAGAATTTTGAGCATTAATTTACAAGCAGGTGAGATGAGTGCACTTGTGCAGTAGTTTGAGCATTCTTTTTAAAAACAATTTTGACTTGAATCATGAAAATATTTTATCTAATCTCAAAACAAAATTAAGTCGTAAAGCATTAAAAAGGCTCCTTAAAGTTGAATGTGTACACAACAGCAACTATATCCATAGCTTAACGAGCCTAGTTTTGAGATTGATAAAAACCCTAGATTCCCACTTGCTCATATTGACCATTACCTGCTCTGACCATGAGATTTCTTTTTTGTTTCTTGTACTTGAAGACATATCTTTTACTTTTAAATTTGGCTTTTCCTAGGTGATGCTGGTGGTCAAGAACCCGACTGCCAATGCAGGAGATATACGCATGCATATTTTGTTGTTGATGTTCAGTTGCCCAGTCATGTGCTACTCTTTGGAACCCCTTGGATTTCACCATGCCATTTCTCTCTGTCCCTCATCATCTCCTGGAGATGGCCCAAGTTTATGATCCTTGCATCAGTGATGCCGTCTAGCCATTGCATCCTCTGACATGCTCTTACCCTTCTGCCCTCAATCTTTCTCAGCATCAGGGACTTTTTCAATGGGTCATCTTTTCGCATCAGATGACTAAAATACTGGAACTTCAGCTTCAACATCTGTGCTTCCAGTGAATATTCAGGGTTGATCTCTCTTAAGATGGACTTGTTTGATCTCTTAGCTATCCAAGGGTCTTTCATGAGTCTTCTCAAGCACAACATTTTTAAGACATCAATTCTTTGGTGTTCTGCCTTCTTCACCATTCATCTCTCACAACTGTAGGTGACAAGTGGGCAGACCATGCCTTGACTATGTGGACCTTTGGGGGCAGAATAATGTCTCTGCTCTTCATCACACTGTCTAGGTTTGTCATCACTTTCCTGCCAAGAAGAAATTGTCTTCTAATTTCATGGCTGCAGTCACAATCTGCAGTGATTTTGGAGCCCAAGAAGAGGAAATCCATCACTACTTCCACTTTATCCTTTTATTTACCAGCATGCATATATATATATATATATATACAAATTTTTAAAATATTTTATTTAGCATCTCTTCCTGCTTTAAAAGTGATTCTGTATTAAATCATTCTAGCCATTGTATAAATCCAAAACCTTTGATGGCTTCCCAGGTGGCATAGTGGTAAAGAATCCCCCTGCAAATGCAGGAGATGCAAGAGACATCGTTCAGATCCCTAGGTCAGGAAGATCCCCTGGAAGAGAAGATGACAACCCACTCCAATATTCTTTCCTGGAGAATCCCATAGACAGAGAAGCCTGGTGGGCTACAGTACATGGGGTTGCAAAAGAGTAAGACACGACTGAGCAGAGTGTACACACACGCACACACACACACACACACACACACAACCTTTGATAATATTTTCTTAAACAATTTAATTTATCCCAGTAAAATTTTTAAAAACACAGCAGAGATGTGTTTTTTGGCCCGTAAACAATGACGTTTCAATTTTCTTTTCCTGAAATAGGTATGATGTCAGTCTCTTAAATACACCTTCTTCCAACAAGTTTGTAAGTTGATTGATGGGAAACTCTACCATCACATTTCTCCCAACATTATTAACTACTAGTATAAAGCCAAATCTTAGGAAAGCACTCAATAAAAATAATAAATATTCAAGTATAACTCACAGTCAGGTGTTTTTTTCATGCTGACAATAGGACAGAATGTAACTGTCCTGTACAGCAATGATGATTAGTCGTCTGCACCTTTGCTCTTTGAGCCTTGATAGTAACTGTGAGTCTTCAATTACCTTGACTTGTAATAATCCAATACTAATATTTATAAAAAAGACCGACATAAAGGATTGCCATTTTCTCAGCAACTAATAGAGTATACATAGGCATAGTTCCTGACTCAATACCAGACTATCTTAGACTTTTGTATCCCTATATTTGTAAAGATTGAAATGATCAGGAGTGGAAATGCTGGGTTATAAGGTAGTTTTATTTTAGAATAATGAGAAACCCTCATACTCTTTTCCTTAGTGGCTATACCTCTTTGCATTCCCATCTACAATGCATGAGTTCCCTTTACTCCACATCCTACCCAAATTTTGCTATTGTGTTGCTTTGGATGATAGGCATTCTGACAGCTGTGAGGTGACATCTTTTCGTGATTTTGATTTACATATCCACAGTGACTAATGATGTAGATCATCTTTTCATATGCCTGTTGGTCATCTGCTTTTCCTTTTTGGAAAACATCTATTCCACTCCTAAGCATATATCTGAAAAAAACACAAAAAATATTTCAAAAAGATAGATGTAGCCCAGTGTTCATAGCATCCTTATTTACAATAGCCAAGATATGGAAGCATGAAGTGTCCATTAACATATGAATGTATAAAGAAGCAACAATTAGAACCGGACATGGAACAACTGTTTGAAACTTGGAAAGGAATATAACAAGGCAGAATATTGTCACTCTCATTATTTAGCTTCATGCAAAATATCAGGATGGATGAATCACAAGCTGGAATCAATACTACTGGGAGAAATAACAATCTCAGTTTTGCAGATGATACCACTTGAATGGTGGAATATGAAGAGGAATTGAGGAGCCTCTTGATTTGGGTGAAAGAGGAGAGTGAAAAAGCTGGCTTGAATCTTAACATTCATAAAACTATGATCATGGTATCCAGTCCCATCACTGCATGGCAAATAAAAGGGGAAAAAATGGAAACACTGAATGACTTTATTTTCTTGGGCTCAAAAATCCCTGTGGATGGTGACGGCAGCCATGAAAGTGAAAGACACTTGCTCCTTGGAGGAAAAGCTTTCATAAATTTAGACAGCATATTAAAAATAAGACATAAGACATTACTTTGCCAACAAAGGTCTGTCTAGTCAAAGCAAAGGTTTTTCTAGTAGTCATGTACGGATGTGAGAGTTGGACCATAAAGAAGGCTGAGTACTGAAGGATTAATGCTTTTGAACTGTCGTGTTGGAGAAGACTCTTGAGAGTTCCTTCGAATGCAAGGAGGTCGAACCGGTCAATTCTAAAGGAAGTCAACCCTGCATATTTATTGGAAAAACTGATGCTGAATCTGAAGCTCCAGTACTTTGGCCATTCATTGGAAAAGACTCTGATACTGGGAAAGATTGAAGGCAGGAAGAGAAGGGGATAACAGAGGATGAGATGATTAGATGGCATCACTGACTTAACGGACATGAGTTTGAGCAAACTCCCGGAGAGAGTGGAGGACAAAGGAGCATGACATTCTGTAGTCCACGGGATTGCAGAGGGTCAGACACAGCTTAGCAAATGATCAACAACAAGAATTAAGGAGAAGGGGAGGGGAGGCTGGCAGGAGTTTAGGAGGAATAAACTCTTAGGTATAAAGTAAGCTATATGCTGTATTATACAACACATGGAATATAGCCAATATTTTATGATAACTGCAAATGGAGTATAATCTTTAAATTGTGAATTAATATTCTGTTCACCTGTAACTTGTATAATGCTGTTTATCAACTATACTTCAATTTAAAAATATTAAAATAACCACGTGACACATCAATTTAAGATCAGGTTGGCTCCAGTCATCAGTATGTTGATATGTTGGTTCTGTCTACTCATATTTCCTGAAGGTTTATATTATGTTCCTGTTTCAGAGTTTATTTAGATTGTAAAAACTGGACAGCAGAATGAAACTAATCCATTCCCTAAAACACAGCTTTTCAAACATGCAAAACCATGTAATTCAACATAAACAACACTATTGAATATAAACAGTATAAATAATATTAACACTAAAAAAATCAACATTAGCAACTTCAGACATAACAGCTAATGCTGATTGAGTGACAGTACGGACTGAAGCTCTTTTAAAGAAAGAACAGGAAGAAAGAGACTCAACAATAGACTCGTTTAATTATCTCATTTATAGAATCTGGGTATAGATTCTGGGTATTTGAATAATTGTAATTTTCTCAAAGTTTCATGATTTGTATGTAGCCATATATCAGTAATTTTGGAACTGAACCACTCTAACTTCAGTTTATGCTTCTAACCAGGTCTTTCTTTTTACTCTTGGTCCACAAATTCCTAGTTTGAATATTTGCTTTCACGAAAAGGTAGAGGTAAAGAGGAGTTGCCCATTCTTCAGCATCATTAATTGGTGTGAATGTTTCTACTTCTTTTCACTAATGACCTTTAAACACCTAGATGGGGGTATGGACTGGCATGAAAGAGAGTTGGACCAATGAATGTGTCATACCTGGAGATAAATGCTTGTTGTTTTTCTGTGAGCAAACCAAATGAGTACATCTCCCTTTTAACTTCCTGAGACTCTAAGGAGACTGAATGTTTCAACCTGCTTCATTTGTCAAGCACTTTATTACTGGAAATATCACTTTGGAATTACAGTAGCGTTTGTTGGAGGTGTTCCTTAGAAAGCATCACAGGTGATTTATATCTTCCATATTTATAAGAAACATTCCTTCTTCTTTGGAAACCTTTGAGGAAGTCCTGTGCAATTTTAAACACAATCCTGCAGACATGAAAGGCTAATTAAACATCCAGATTGTGAGTCCTTTTTCTGAATACCCATGAGGGTCATTCGTGATACTCAGAATCAGTGACTGACAAGCAGGCAGAGCCACATGGTGGTTAATAATCGACCACAGCTCCCTCTGCCCTTTCTGCCTCTGAGACCCCGGTTTTAATTTTTTCATCTCAGAACCTTCTTACAGCATACACTGGAAGTTGTGATAGGAAGTATGTGGTTTAATGATGTTCAGAACTGCTTCATGGCCAAAAGCCAGAGAGAGTAATCCTTGACCTGGATATACTAATTATTCTAGACTCCTGAATGGAAATGGGATGATATACTTAACACATCCTTTCTGGTTTACATCCAAATCGCATGTATTGTCAGTTTGAAAATATAAGTATTTATTTTTGAGCAGCTAAATGTTTGTTGATATTTATACCACCCATAATAAAGTATGTATGGGCATGTTTTTGGAAGATACTGAGAATTCTAGGCACTTTTTAACACAATTCAGGGACAAACGTGGATGTATAGCATGAGGCTAACAGTTTGGAACAAGAAAAAAATGGAATCAAAGAAGGATCTAATTACTAATACAGAGGGAACCAGAGTTGCTATTACTTGATTTGTGGTTAAAATTAAAATAATAAAGTTTTTACTTGAATTTTGATGAGAGTGATATAACTGCTTAAGGTTGCAGGATATTTTCTAATACTTTTTAAAAATATATCTAACATACAGATACAGAACATGTCTTATCAGTAGCAGTCATATTTACTGGAATTTTCTGGAATTATCTAGTATAATTTTTTTTAAATATCAGTTCAGTCACACAGTCGTGTCTGACTCTTTGTGATTCCAAGGAATACAGCACACCACGCCTTCCTGTCCTTTTTCCAGTCCTGTGGCCACTGATGAGTTTTCCAAATTTGCTGGCAGATTGAGTGCAGCACTTTCACAGCATCATCTTTCAGGATTTGAAACAGCTCAACTGGAATTCCATCACCTCCACTAGCTTTGTTCGTAGTGATGCTTTCTAAGGCCCACTTGACTTCACATTCCAAGATGTCTGGCTCTAGATTAGTGATCACATCATCATGATTATCTGGGTCGTGAAGATCTTTTTTGTACAGTTCTTCTGTGTATTCTTGCCACCTCTTCTTAATATCTTCTGCTTCTGTTAGGTCCATACCATTTCTGTCCTTTATCAGTCCATTCTGAAGGAGATCAGCCCTGGGATTTCTTTGGAAGGAATGATGCTAAAGCTGAAACTCCAGTACTTTGGCCACCTCATGTGAAGAGTTGACTCATTGGAAAAGACTCTGATGCTGGGAGGGATTGGGGGCAGGAGGAGAAGGGGACGACCGAGGATGAGATGGCTGGATGGCATCATGGACTCGATGGATGTGAGTCTGAGTGAACTCCGAGAGATGGTGATGGACAGGGAGGCCTGGCGTGCTGCTCTTCATGGGGTCGCAAAGAGTTGGACATGACTGAGCGACTGAACTGAACTGAACTGAACTGACGCCTTATTGTGCATCACCAACTCCTGGAGTTTACTCAGACTCATGTCCATTGAGTCAGTAATGCCATCCAACCATCTCATCCTGTCATCCCCTTCTCCTCCCACCTTCAATCTTTCCCAGCATCGGGGTCTTGTCAAATGAGTCAGTTCATAGCATCAGGAGGCCAAAGTATTGGAGTTTCAGCTTCAGCATCATTCCTTCCAGTGAATATTCAGGACTGATTTCCTTTAGGATGGACTGGTTAGATCTCCTTGCAGTCCAAGGGACTCTCAAGAGTCTTCTCCAACACCACAGTTCAAAAGCATCAGTTCTTCAGTCCTCAGCTTTCTTTATAGTCCAAATCTCACATTCATATATGACTACTGGAAAAATCATAGATTTGACTAGACAGACCTTTTTGGCAAAGTAATATCACTACTTTTTAATATGCTGTCTAGGTTGGTCATAACTTTTTTCCAAGGAGCAAGCGTCGTTTAATTTCATGGCTGCAGTCACTGTCTGCAGTGATTTTGGAGCCCCCAAAAGTAAAGTCTGTCACTGTTTCCACTGTTTCCTCATTTATTTGCCAATATATTTTGAAATATATTGGTACTTATTTTCCCACTTTTAGTAAAATTTTAATATAACTTTTGTTTGCCCAGCATATAATATTAAATTATCCAGAAAAAAAATTAATCAAATCATATTGGTAGTGATAAATTTAAGAAGGCAGCACTGTTTTGCCTAAATAAATTATTAAATGGAGTTTTGCAATATTTTTTACAGTATTAAAGTGTTAAACAATTTTCCTGTTGCTTTTTTGTTGTGGTGGTGTACAGGCCTTGTTTTTGCATGAGATAAACTTATTAGTTGTTTTACATGCTGAAAAGTGAGTACATATGTACACATACATATGTATGTATATATACATTTGATACTCATTATGTAAATGTAATTATTTTCAAAAAAAGGATTGGGAAATATTGTGAAACACTGACAGTTACTAATGGATGGCAACACTTTTTTGAGAAATTTTTTTTATTATCATTATCGAGTTATATAATGATCACATATTACCCTTAAAACACCTTTGTTATTAGATTTTAAGCTGATTTTGCTGGATGGCATCACTGATGTGATGGACATGAGTTTGAGCAAGCTACAGGAGTTGGTGATAGACAGGGAAGCCTGGTGTGCTGCAGTCCAAGGGGTCGCAAAGATTCGGACATGACTGAGTGACTGAACTGAACTGCAGCTGCATTCAAAGCCATTCCCTCAGTTTCATTATTGAAATACAAAAAGGGAAGATTTTTGGTTAACTTGATTATGTAAATATTCCAAAATGAAGATGACATAGTTACATGTCCACTACATATTATATAATTGGAATTTTTTTCTATTGTTTAAGATCATGGACTTTTTTCTTTTTTTTTGCATCTTCTTAATATAAATCCTAGACCTTGGTGTTTTCAACACCAGTACCCCTTTCTGACTTCATTATCACTGTAGGTCCAAGCACATGCTCTTTCTTTTTATTCTATTTTTTTAAAATACAGCACTTCTAAAACTGTGTATTGTGTTGCTATGAGAATGTTTATAGAGGTTTACAAATAATCATTTTCAGGGTATTCTGACATTTCCCCCATTCACCCATAGCTGATACGTTTGTGATCTGCACAGTGTAAGCCTTATTATATTACTTTGTAAAGCCTGTAAAAAAGGCATGATTAAACTGACATCTGAAAGCAACTCTGAATAACCCACTTCCATATTTATATTTGTATGCATGTATATATAACTGTAGGAATTGTTCAGATGAGTCATATAAACTTACCAAATTATGAGAATTTGTATACTTTCTGGCAATGTTTTTTTTTTTTTTTTCACCAGATGATATTCTATTGTCTAACAGAAAGCAATTAAGAAAGAACTGAGCCGTAACAGCTACAGCGTGGGGAACACCCTGGCTGTCCAGTGGTTTGTAAGTCACTTGGTCATATCTGGCCCTTTATGACCTTGTGGATCATAGCCTGCCAGGCTTCTCTGTCCATGGAATTCTCCAGGCAAGAACACTAGAGTGAATAGTTGTTCCTTTCTCCAGGGGATCTTCCCCACCCAGGGATCAAGCTTGGGTCTCTTGCATTGTAGGAAATTGTTTATTATCTGAGCTATCAGGGAAGCCAATGGTTAGGAATACACACTGTTACTGACAATGGTCTGGGTCAGGGAGCTAAGATTCCAAAACCATGTGGTGTGACCAACTTTATTAAAAAAAAAAAAAAAAGATTACAGTATAATATGGTTCCCTTATATTTTAAGGGTTCTCTTAGATTTTTTTAAGAAAAATTGTGTTATAAATATGATTTTTAATCTATAATGTGCATATGTTGTATTGCCTGACAACATTCAAGCTTGCTGTTGAGGGGGAAAAAAAAAAAAAAACGATGGATCTAATGAAACTCATTAGATGAATTTGAACAGATAAAGCAGTTGCTGAGTAGGGCATATATGCAAACATAGAAAGGGATGGAAGGAAAAAAATGATACCTAATATACATAGAATACAAAAGACTCTTAAGATACATAAGGCTCTAAATATAAGAGATGCTTAATGGTGACCAGGGATTAAATATACATGAGCTGACTAAAGTATTAAACACTTATGATATATGCAAACATAGAAAGGGATGGAAGGAAAAAAATGATACCTAATATACATAGAATACAAAAGACTCTTAAGATACATAAGGCTCTAAATATAAGAGATGCTTAATGGTGACCAGGGATTAAATATACATGAGCTGACTAAAGTATTAAACACTTATGATATAACAAATACACAAGAAGCACATGTGACGTATCATAATCAGGAAGTCTTAATTAAGTTTCCCATTGCTGATACCGCTTCTGGTTTTAGACGTCCTCTCCCCAGCAAGCACATAAAGTCCAGAGCTGCTCAGCCAGTTAATTGGTGAGCTGTACGTGTGACCAGGTCAACTTGGGCTTGAAACCCTCAGGTAGAACTCTTGTATTTTTTTGGCCCCAAGCATCCTCTTGTAGTCTACGAGAAAGGATACCTCCTCATATATATGAGAACAGTGTACATCCCAGGATTCCTATCATCCTGCTCCTCTGTCTGTACGGTATTTAACATGTGCTAGTTTGCCCCATGCACTCTCTTGAGATTCTCACAGCATGTGTTTCAGATAGATTTAATAAACCATCCAATGCAAGCATTTTAATTCAGCCTGCCCAATGTTTCTCTCCCATATCTCCAGGGTCACATGCCTGATAGTATTTTGAACACTACTCTAAGTTCAAGGTAATTTCCTCCATGATAAAATTAATTTGTGTTCCTGCTCAGGTTTTACTATCACCATTAAAAAATAAACGATTTCAGCACTTGTAAAGAGAAAAATCAAAGATAAGTTCTCACTGCAATACTTCTCCACACTTGAAAGAGGAGTTCTGCAAATCCCCCCCCCAACCCCGCCCCCCCACTGAAATGTAGATGTTAGAATTAAGAAAAGTCAAGCTGTCTGGGATCTGTACTGTGTGTGTGTGTCTCTGAGGTGAGGCCTGGAGAGAAGATCCTTAGGTAATCACCTTATAAAAATGTCCATTCAAATACAGCTAACTCCAAGAGACAAATTAATGCTTTGAGACGGGAACTCGAAGACCGAGTGTGAGTGTGATGATCTTAAAACGCAAGAACCGAGACCTCTCATATTTGAGGAACCTGTCAGTAGGATTTAAATTTACAATTAGAGGATTCTTCTTTGACTTTCATTTGGGCTTTCTGAGAAGACTAATTGAATCCCCTTGGGGAATTTTATTCAATGAATGTCTCCACCTCAGTGACACCCCTACATCAAAGGTATTAGAACTTGGACTCTGGATTGAACAGTCTGCAATCTGAGGTGGTGAACTTGGAGTGTTAGCCTTTCAGGTAACAAAGAATGTAAAAATCTACTTCCATTTCTTCTAAAAATATAAATAGACTTAATAAACTCACACAAGCTAGCCTGACAACATATCAGTATACAGAATTTCTTAAAAACCTTTATAGATTGAAATTTTCCTCTAGCCTTTGGAGTTCAATGAATTTTTGT
>SJYT01030267.1:184135-263546 GCA_006410635.1 Cephalophus harveyi
TCAGCCCTCTCCACCATGATCCGCCTGTCTTGGGTTGCCCTGCAGGCATGGCTTGGTTTCATTGAGTTAGACAAGGCTGTGGTCCTAGTGTGATTAGATTGACTAGTTTTCTGTGAGTATTTATTTACTTACTTTTAAAAAAATAAAAAACATTACTTAGCTTTTTTATTAGTTTATAAACTGTGAGGTTATGAAATCTTTCTCCATATGTTTCTGTGCACCACAGTTCAAAAAATAATACATATTGCTAAGTGTATTTGCAATTTTGAGTAAAATAGAAGAATAAATTGATTATTTTAACCCCCAAAATGATTATCAGAGAATTCAAATCATTAATGGTGTTACAGAATAATGGTTGAACTTTTGATGAACTCTTCAAGAACAGATAAAATTACCTAGCTCATATGTTATTCTTTTGTTATTTCTATCTTATGCTAATTAATTTTGTCTCTTTAGATTCAAGCTGGAATCAAGATTGCTGGGAGAAATATCAATAACCTCAGATATGCAGATGACACCACCCTTATGGCAGAAAGTGAAGAGGAACTAAAAAGCTTTCTGATGAAAGTGAAAGAGGAGAGTTAAAAATTTGACTTAAAGGTCAGCATTCAGGAAACTAAGATCATGACATCTGGTCCTATCACTTCATGCCATATAGATGGGGAAACAGTGGAAACAGTGGCTGAGTTTATTTTTCTGCAGATGATGATTAAAGCCATGAAATTAAAAGATGCTTACTCCTTGGAAGGAAAGTTATGACCAAGCTAGACAGCATATTAAAAAGCAGAGACATTAATTTGCCAACAAAGGTCTGTCTGTCTAGTCAAGGCTATGGTTTTTCCAGTGGTCATATATGGATGTGAGAGTTGGACTGTGAAGAAAGCTGAGCGCCAGAGAATTGATACTTTTGAACTGAGGTGTTGGAGAAGACTCTTGAGAGTCCCTTGGACTTCAAGAAGATCCAACTAGTCCATTCTAAAGGAGATCAGTCCTGGGTGTTCACTGGAAGGAGTGATGCTAAAGCTGAAACTCTGAAACTTTGGTCACCTCATGCGAAGAGTTGACTCATTGGAAAAGACTCTGATGATGGGATCGATTGGGGGCAGGAGGAAAAGGGGATGACAGAGGATGAGATGGTTGGATGGCATCACTGACTCAATGGACATGGGTTTGGGTGGACTCCAGGAGTTGGTGATGGACAGGGAGGCCTGGCGTGCTGTGATTCATGGGGTGGCAAAGAGTTGGACGTGACTGTGCGACCGAACTGAACTGAGATTTAGGTTTCTACATTAATTTAGTGATAACATAGAATATGATAGTCATATTTCCTCAAGAACTCCTACTAAATCATTTTAAAACATAGTAAGTGTTAATAATTACAGTGATATTAGCTTACTTTTATGGTGTTCTTACTTACCACCTTCCAAGGATTTTTTTGTAGACAGACTTTTTGTCTTTAAAACAATAAATATCTTTTCCCCTGCTTTGTAAATTAAAGAATGGAAGCTTGGAAAAGTATAAATACTTAATTTGCTGGCAATTTAATTCCAATGACTCCATATCTTTCACATACAAACATGCCTTCCTTGGTTTACCTGCACTTAAATTGCTTAGCTGTTCCCCCCTTACAGAAGTCACCACTTATCGAAAATTTCCTTTATCCTGGTTTCAGTTATGCACCTATAAACTACAATCTGAAGATATTCAATGGAAATTTTCAGAAATAAGTAATTCCTGTGTTTTAAATTGCACACCATTCTGAGTAGCTTGATGAAATCTCGAGGTTAGATGCTCTGCTCCATCCGGGACAAGGATCATCCCTTTGTCCGGGTGTCCTTCCCCTTAGCCACTGAGTAGCTGTTTTGATTTTCAGATGGACTCTTGTGTTATCTCAGTGCTTGTGTTCAAGAAGCCTTTATTTTATTTAATAATGACCCTAAACCGCTAGAGTACTGATCCTGGCAATTCAGATAAGCCAAAGAGAAGCTGTAAAGTACTTCCTTTAAGTGAAAAGATGAAAGTTCTCCACTTAATAAGGACAAATATTGCATGCTGACATTTCTAAGATCTATTGTAAGAATTAATCTTCTAATAAATTGTGAACAAGGAAAAAGAAATTCATGGCAGTTTTGCTGTCACAACTCAAACTG
This sequence comes from Cephalophus harveyi, assembly GCA_006410635.1. NCBI lineage: Eukaryota > Metazoa > Chordata > Mammalia > Artiodactyla > Bovidae > Cephalophus > Cephalophus harveyi. Next base: position 186,286 of record SJYT01030267.1, read on the forward strand.
CAAAATTGCGACCACTCTGCCATAGCAGCGCTTGTTGCTGTGTGCTCAGTGGTGTCTGCCTCTCTGCAACCTCTTGGACTGTAACCCTCCAGGCTTCTCTGTCCCTGGAATTCTCCAGCAAGCATACTGGAGTGGGTGGCCAATTCCTACTCCAGGGGATCCTCCTGACCCAGGGATCGAACCCGTGTCTCTTGCGTCTCCTGCACTGGCAGGTGGATTCTTTACCTCTGTGCCACCTGAGGATAAGTGATTAGTGAAGACATTACATTTACACAAAGGGTATTTTTGAGAAAGAGAGAGCATTCAAGTAAACTTTATTGCAATGTTGTGTTATATCTGTTCTATTGCATTATTAGTTATTGTTGTTAATTGCTTACTTTGCCTAATTTAAATAAGTTAAACTTTTTCATAAGTATGTTTGTATGAGGCTTTCCTGGTTGCGCAAATAGTAAAGAATCTGCCTGCAATGCAGGCAACCCAGGTTCAATCCCTGGGTATATATAGGAAAAAAAAAAAAAAAACCCAAAAAACGGTATATACCCAGTTCAGTGCTATGATTTCAGGCATCCATCGGGGTCTTGGAACCTATCCCCTGCAGATAAAAGGGATCTACTGTATATGAAGAAAATATTTTAACCAAAGCTTTCCATTTATTTGAATAATCCTCAAGGGCCTTCACTGAAGCCCTTATTCTAAAAATGATCTCAAACAAAAGTGAACGAGAGTATAAAGAATTTATGAATCAGGTCCATCCACAAAGACAAGTTAGACGCACCAGAGACAGATATCATGATAATGAGCTCTCTGACTGAGAACGGCCCTTATTTTCTTCTCTGACAGGGTTTCAGCTCACTTTGCCCTGAATAGACTCAGTCTTGGAGAGTGATGAAGGATTCCTGGCACTTGGGCTTGGTTGGAATCACTCTCATTGATATTTCAGTGATTAGAGGAATATAAGTGAAACCGTCCAACAGCCATACCCCTGAACTGACCTGTTTTTGATAGCTCTGAATATTGCACTTTCTTAATTGGAAAGCCACTAAACTGAGACATTTAAGTCCATGTGGAGTGAAAATGATATGGAACTAACAATATAACAAAGAAAATAAGAAGAATCCTGAGGCTAGTTGGAAGGCCATTTGAAGCTGATGAATTTGTTGTTATTTACAATAGAATTCATCTGATACACTGGAAAGAATGACGCTTCTTATTGGACACTTTTATGATTCAATTAATATATTAGTGGCAGCACTTTAGAATCTCTGGGTGCAGGTTGTCCCTGCTTCTCTATTTCTTATTGTCAGGTCAAGCAGTTCTCAAAACTAGTCACCAGAAATACCTGTGATGGTTATGAAAGTAATGTAGACATTCAACCCTCCTCACTACATTCTGCGAAAAGATAGAGTAGTTTTTCAGCACTAATATTGAAATATGTATCATATATATAGCCTATATGTTTATAAATGCCTAGTTAATTGTAGACATTATCTACTGCCCTGTCTTATGACTGATTAAAATTTAGGAGGGAAAGCATGTAAAAAATTATAAGTAGATAGATAGACATGTGTATATAGACATAAATACATAAACATAATAATCTTTTCATATATATAGATATATATTTAAATATTGTAATATATATGTATATATACTTTTTCCTGCTGCCTTATTCAACAGCATTTGATTATATTCCAAAAGAAATCTACTTCTGATATATGGCTTATGGACAAGCAAGGAAGACCAATGGACATTATTCTTTACAAAAATACATGGTGAATTTTAAAACCAAGGCATGAGTCAAATTTCTGGCACATCACACAGGAGGAGGGTGAGTGATTCTCTTCGTTAGACCACCACAACTTGAATAGTTCTCCTGTGTCATTGACTGCTGGGAGAACAGCCTTCACGTGTTGTGAGAAAAGTTAATTTTTCAGCACTCTGCTTCTCCTACATTATGCTTCATAAACATTCAAAAGTTTCCCACAGAGGGCTTTTCTACAGAGGCATTTACTATCTCAGCTCTTGGTTGATCTGTAAAGCTTATGTCCTTGTATCAACAATGATGTTTTTGGTTTCAATAAAACAACACAAACAAATAAGTTGCATAGCAAGACCTGCCACAGCAGAAGCCTCCTTGGACTGGCTAAGCCACCAGGTAGAGGATGTGAAAGCCTGCTTTCCTCCTTTTATTATTCCTATGTTTCCAGTGCTTCCATCCATGGCTGGAAGATAGCCAGAGCAACTAAGAAGCTTCCAGCATAATAGCCAAGAAGGAAGATGGCCGAGAAGGAAGGACAGGAAGGAAGGAAGGAGGTTTGCTTCCTTTGACACTGTTCTCCCTCCTTCTTATAATATTCGCAAATACCTCTAACAGCTGCACCAGTGGGTCACAGGTCATCTGCACACAATCACTGGAAATAAAGAATTGTATGTCAGATTCACTAAGGTGGATCTTCTATGGTTGAAGAAGGGGAAAGAAAGTGAGGTGAGTGGCTATCTTCTTTGAATACACTGCTTTTGCTGTTGTTCAGTCAGTCAGTCGTGTCCACCTCTTTGTGACCCCATGAACTTCAGCACACCAGGCTTCCCTGTCCTTCACTATCTTCTTGAGTTTGCTCTAACACAGCTCCTTTGGGTCGATGATGTCATCCAACCATCTCATCCTCTGTTGCCCCCTTTTCCTCTTGCCCTCAATCTTTCCCAGCATCAGCAGTCAGCTCTTCACATCAGGTGGCCAAATTATTAGTTTCAGCATTAGTCCTTCCAATGGATATTCAGGACTGATTTCCTTTAGGATGGACTGGTTGGATCTCCTTGCTGTCCAGCAGACTCTCAAGAGTCCTCTCCAGCATCACCATTTGAAAACATCAATTCTTTTGCACATAGCCTTCTTTATGGTCCACGTCTCATATCCCTGCATGAATACTGCAAAACGCATAGCTTTGATTATACAGACCTTTGTCAGTAAAGCAATGTCTCTGCTTTTTAATATGCTGTCTACATTTGTCATAGATTTTCTTCCAAGGAACAAGCATTTGTTAATTTTGTGGTTGTGGTCATCAAGAGGCTGCTGCTGCTGCTGCTAAGTCACTTCAGTCGTGTCCGACTCTGTGTGACCCCATGGATGGCAGCACACCAGGCTCCGCCGTCCCTGGGATTCTCCAGGCAAGAACACTGGAGTGGGTTGCCATTTCCTTCTCCAATGCATGAAAGTGAAAAGTGAAAGTGAAGTCGCTCAGTAGTGTCTGACCCTCAGCGACCCCATGGACTGCAGCCTTCCAGGCTCCTCTCCCATGGGATTTTCCAGGCAAGAGTACTGGAGTGGGGTGCCATTGCTTAAATAATATTTGGTTGCTCTTATAAAAATGGGCAGAGAAGCTTTAGCACAGGCAAGCAAGAGTTTTACTTAATGAATTCCAGACCAGAGTATTTGGATTTCAATTGATCTTTCTAAACTAAAGAAAAGGTGAATTGGCAACCCAAAACAGCAGATTTTAAAAAATAAAGGATATGTGATTATTGTATATCTGATACTATCTTGACATTTCTAAGTCCAGGCTGGCAAAATGTCCTTTCTAAGAATGTGTTAGGAGTTAGGAAGGAGACATGTCTTAAAAACTTGATGAACAGAAAAGGGAACAAGTCAGAGTTGTACAGGCTGCTAACACTGACACTGCTTTATGACACTCTAAAGAAGTCGCCATCTCCTTTACAGTCTAAAGTTTGTAGATTTATCGGTACTTCAAACAAACAAACAAGAAATCCTCATGTAATACAAGATGCCACATCATATAACTAGAAATTTTAATGAAAGAAAAGCCTCAAAATGATATAATACTGCTTTAAAATTTACATATATATGAAAAAGATATCCTCAGGGAATAGATTTGTTTTTCTTAATTTGTATATTGTTAAATTCCCTGTATGTGAAGTCTGCTTAAATTCCATTAAATTGACAGCTTGTGCTAACACTTTAAAATCTTTTGATGAATTCTGTGTAGGTATGAACCTGTACATTGAAATTAATGGGAGTTCTCAAAGTGGATCAGGCAGGAGCAAGACCTTTTAAATCTTGAACATCATGACAGCAAGGGCTAAAGAAGATTGTCGGACACCACTGAAAAAGGGAGAAGACAGAGGGGGTGGGTGGCCCAAGTGTGATTTATTAGTAGTAATAAACTTGGCCAAGAGGCCAGCAGGCTCTAGAATTAATCTTACACAAGAGATCCGTGACAGTTCTCTCTGAGCTGGTTTTAAGCAAAGCCAAATACTTCCTGAAGAGCCAAGGAGAGGTGTGTTGCATACATGGTAAGAGCAAAGTAGGTCAGTAGATTAAATGTCAGATTTTGAAGAGGGAGGCAATCCTAGGCAAAGAAAGGTGTGGCTTGAGAAGGAAGAACTGTTTCTCTGCATTGTGAATAGTTAGTGATAATATTTGTATAATAATATCATATGAGAATAGATATCAATGGTAAATCTAACAAATAAAGACATAATTTTTTGTGCATCTGTAGGACACTTGCTTTGTGCTTATCACTGTTTTGAAGGTGTATCTTCTTTGCACATGTTCCGGTATTTTTAGCCTATATTCAACCTTAGTTTTGAAACCATCACGAAAAAGACAGAATAGGACCCTTTATGCAAACAAGCAGGGATGCACGCTGGTACTAAGAATGGCAATTTGTTCCCTGTCAGCCCTTCACTGGCGACCTCAAGTTCCTTAATGTTGGTGTTGGCAAGGAGTGAGCCCAGAAAAGCCAGAACAATAGACTAAAATGGGTAATGGATTATCCTTCATTGTGTTACTGTATTTGTTTTTCCCTTGAAGTAGCCCAGTAAGCCTGGAACAGTTAAGCATTTGATAAGTTGTCTAATCTAATGCCCAAACAGTTGTTGAAAAGCTGGCAAAGATTATGCATTCATCTAATTTCCACCTAAGGACAAACAAGATATCTTTACTAGAAGTTTACTTCCAGAGTAGAATTAAATCAATTACCCAAAACCTGTAAGCATATTATATACATACTTTCAAAATTTATTTAAAGCAAAAATTATAACTGATTTTGGAATTGTGCTGACATTAGTTTAATTCCATATATTAAGCAAAGCTTCCCCTAGAGAATATAAAACAATTTTTTAAATAAATATGGCCTTTGTTAGGTTGAAAAACTCACAATTTAATCATTTTTATTTTGAAAATTATGGGGATCTTAATTGTATCAACAATGCGATTGATCATCAGTGAACATTATTCCATGTCTCTTATCCACATCTCTTAAGTACTTTAGACAAAAAAATCCCCTGATTTTTATGAAGTATGAATTTATCCAGACTTTTTTCTATAGTAAAATGCTAAACAATAATACTGAATCAAAGTTATGATTTAATAAGTACGAAAACACAAAATGTTAAAATTTATAAGAGCAAGATTTTCTGGCTCAAGTTTACTTACAAAGGGCATGAAGTTCAAAGTTACCCTTTTTTCTTTTCTGGAAGTTATCATAATTAACTAAAAAGTCACAAAAAAACATTTTTGGCAGTGGTTTAAGCCTAGTTTTCACATATTCATGGCACATAATGAGCTAAGGGATTTTTCTCAAATGTTGTGATTAACATTCACCTTTTCATGAACCTTATGCTTAGAAAAATACAAAAAAAGAAGGATTTCAGGAAATGACAAAAACATAACGATAGGTATTTAAAGTCCCTAGCTGTGGGGATCTTAATTGTATCAACAATGCGATTGATCATCAGTGAACATTATTCCATGTCTCTTATCCACATCTCTTAAGTACTTTAGACAAAAAAATCCCCTGATTTTTATGAAGTATGAATTTATCCAGACTTTTTTCTATAGTAAAATGCTAAACAATAATACTGAATCAAAGTTATGATTTAATAAGTACGAAAACACAAAATGTTAAAATTTATAAGAGCAAGATTTTCTGGCTCAAGTTTACTTACAAAGGGCATGAAGTTCAAAGTTACCCTTTTTTCTTTTCTGGAAGTTATCATAATTAACTAAAAAGTCACAAAAAAACATTTTTGGCAGTGGTTTAAGCCTAGTTTTCACATATTCATGGCACATAATGAGCTAAGGGATTTTTCTCAAATGTTGTGATTAACATTCACCTTTTCATGAACCTTATGCTTAGAAAAATACAAAAAAAGAAGGATTTCAGGAAATGACAAAAACATAACGATAGATATTTAAAGTCCCTAGCTGTGGGGATCTTAATTGTATCAACAATGCGATTGATCATCAGTGAACATTATTCCATGTCTCTTATCCACATCTCTTAAGTACTTTAGACAAAAAAATCCCCTGATTTTTATGAAGTATGAATTTATCCAGACTTTTTTCTATAGTAAAATGCTAAACAATAATACTGAATCAAAGTTATGATTTAATAAGTACGAAAACACAAAATGTTAAAATTTATAAGAGCAAGATTTTCTGGCTCAAGTTTACTTACAAAGGGCATGAAGTTCAAAGTTACCCTTTTTTCTTTTCTGGAAGTTATCATAATTAACTAAAAAGTCACAAAAAAACATTTTTGGCAGTGGTTTAAGCCTAGTTTTCACATATTCATGGCACATAATGAGCTAAGGGATTTTTCTCAAATGTTGTGATTAACATTCACCTTTTCATGAACCTTATGCTTAGAAAAATACAAAAAAAGAAGGATTTCAGGAAATGACAAAAACATAACGATAGGTATTTAAAGTCCCTAGCTGTGGGGATCTTAATTGTATCAACAATGCGATTGATCATCAGTGAACATTATTCCTCTGGGAATGCTCATACTGCCTAATGGACTATAAGAAGGCTTTCAAAGAGCCAAACCGATTTAACAGCTTGGAGAAACTCTTGCTGGGAATCATTGCTTAATAGATGGAGCTTTCTCTTCTGCCAGGAACTTGATTTTTCAACACATCTTTCTAACAGATAATGGCTTCAGAGGGTGTAGTTGAGTCTTACTTGGGTGTGTGAATTCCACCACTCGGTAAACATTATTTACTTTAGACTAAGCCTTATCTTTCCTAGGCATGTGCAGAAAAGAAATAAAATATTAATTCATCTAGTAATTCAGGATGAATCCATTTAGAACCTTTTCTTTCATTAAACAAAAAGGCCTGGAAAACTGTGGTGTAACTAAGGATAGAAGAAGAGAAAATGTTTAGGCAAGAGGGTTAAAAAGCCTTGAAAACTGGGAGCACCATGATCCAGCGGATGTTGGCAATTTGATCTCTGGTTCCTCTGCCTTTTCTAAAACCAGCTTGAACATCAGGGAGTTAGAGAAATATAAAGAGAGGGAAAGGGACTAAAGGAGACTCAACCAAGCTTGAGGCAGACAGCATTGATGGTCTCATGAGTGTGGGAGATCCATTCCCTGCTTTCCGCCACTTCTTCCCAAAGGTGACAAGCCTGAAAGAAAGGCGTCCCACGAGAAGCCGGCGCCCCGTGCACCCGCCCGCAGCGCTGCTGCTGCCTGCTTGCTATCCTCCTAAATCTGCAAGGGGGTGCCTCTGACTTCACAGTCAACTGCAAAACAAAATAAACTGGGTCTGGGGACACTCGATACAGGTGACTCCTGAAGTATTCCAGCTCTCTCAAGGCTGCTCTTGAAAGACAATGGGAAGACCCTTCCAACTGGCAGAACATCAAGCAGAATGTTTCACTGTCCATTTGTTCTACATAGAGATACACACCCAGGCCTGGATTTACATAAGGACATGATCAATGATCGATGTTTGGCTGGATGTTTAGTATAAGGAACAATATAATAGAAGGCCATAATGGGCTCTGAATAGGAATTTCAGAATTGTGTTTCATTTGAAAGGTAGACACACACACACACACACACACACACACACCTGTATGCGGACCCTAGCTGCAGAGAATATTTTCCATAAAAAAATATGTACTTCTATGAATTTAGGTTCATTTCCTCCAGCAACTCAACTGCTTGTTCAAAGGCTACATACATAAAGAAAATATCTATAGTGGCAGCAGTGAAAGTTATTTATGGGCTCAAAAACATGGACTTACCATTTGCTATGATTGACTTGATAAGTCCCACCGCTGGGTGCATAAAAGCACTGGCTGTGACGCCAGTGTGTTACAGTGCCCTGAGATGATACCATTTGCTATGATTGACTTGATAAGTCCCACCGCTGGGTGCATAAAAGCACTGGCTGTGACGCCAGTGTGCTACAGTGCCCTGAGATGATCCACAGGTCACCTGGTGGCAACTCAGGCTCAGTGGAACTTTGGAAGGGAGAGTAATATTCCTTACCAGGTTTTCATTTTCCCTTCCTGTTTTGCTTCCGCGAGCACCACTATAGAGTTGTAAAGTATTTTACTAGAGTGGCTCAGTGGCAAAGAATCCTCCTGCCAATGTGGAAGACACAGATTCTGTCAGTAAGATCCCCTGGAGGAGGAAATGACAATACACTCCAGTATTCTTAGCTGGGAAATTCCACGGACAAAGGAGCCTGGCGGTCTACAATCCACAGGATGCCAAAGAGTGGGACACGACTGAACACTCCCACTATGGAATATCTTATGCCATTGCACACAATTGAGATCAAGAAACTCCCAGTTTTACAAAATATTAGTCAAAGGAACAAAGAGCATTATTATAAAAGGCATTGCTTTTTAATACTATGCATACATTTCGCCTTGGGCTTCCCTAGTGGCCCAGCAGGAAAGAATCCTCCTGTAATGCAGGAGCTTGTGGGCTACATCCCAGGGTTGGGAAGATCCCCTGGAAAAGGAAATGGCAACCCAAGCCAATCCCATGGACAGAGGAGCCTGGCAGGCTACAGTCCTTGGGATTGAGAAGGAGTCATAGCGACTAAACAACAATAAATTTCAGAGGACTTTTTAAATTTCAGGTTTATAAATAGGTAAAACTGACAAATACATTTATAAGATACTTAAAGTGTGCCTTGTGGTTATTTGATATCGATATACATTGTACTCTAGCTATCATAACCAGAACAGTGTTAAACTATAGCACTGACAGGCTACAGTCCTTGGGATTGAGAAGGAGTCATAGCGACTAAACAACAATAAATTTCAGAGGACTTTTTAAATTTCAGGTTTATAAATAGGTAAAACTGACAAATACATTTATAAGATACTTAAAGTGTGCCTTGTGGTTATTTGATATCGATATACATTGTACTCTAGCTATCATAACCAGAACAGTGTTAAACTATAGCACTGATAATATTCATTCTTGCCACATTTCCCTGTCTACTTTCTAGGAGGTAACTTTTGATTTTTCAATTTCAGGATTTCAGCAGGACCTCCACTGTATATCAAAATCATAGACAATAATCCTATAGAAAGCATAATAGTAGAGATACCCAACTTAAAAAAATACAATTTTAAAGAGCTTTAATTCTGTGAAAGGTGTAAATGGCACATTAGTAACATGTGTTGCAAATATTTTCCAAGTTTATTTACCTTCTACACTTGTCTGTGGAATACTTTATTCCCATTCGTCAGCTCTACCATTTTTTCTCCATTTCACCTTCTAAATTTGAAGCTTTGTTTATCATTCTTCTTTACCATGAAATTGCAGTAACATTTGCTTCTATTTTCTTCTAGTGCCTTTCTAAGCCATCCAGTTTTAGAATTTATTTCATTATCAAATTATGCATGAAACAGACATCTACCTCCCAGCACCACTCCTCCTTCAGCTTCACTGAGTGAAATACATCTGAGAAGACTGAGAGGGGAAGAATAATGTAGAACTAGTTCGAATCCATGATCCAGAGGATGTTGGCAATTTGATCTCTGGTTCCTCTGCCTTTTCTAAAGCCAGCTTGAACATCAGGAAGTTAGAGAAATATAAAGAGAGGGAAAGGGACTAAAGGAGACTCAACCAAGCTTGAGGCAGACAGCACTGATGGTCTCATGAGTGTGGGAGATCCATTCCCTGCTTTCCGCCACTTCTTCCCAAAGGAGAAAGCCTGAAAGAAAGGCGTCCCACGAGAAGCCGGCGCCCTGTGCACCCGCCCGCAGCGCTGCTGCTGCCTGCTTGATCTCCTCCTAAATCTGCAAGGGGGTGCCTCTGACTTCACAGTCAACTGCAAAACAAAATAAACTGGGTCTGGGGACACTAGGTACAGGCGACTCCTGAAGTATTCCAGCTCTCTCAAGGCTGCTCTTGAAAGACAATGGGAAGACCCTTCCAGCTGGCAGAACATCAAGCAGAATGTTTCACTGTCCATTTGTTCTACATAGAGATACACACCCAGGCCTGGATTTACATAAGGACATGATCAATGATCTATGTTTGGCTGGATGTTTAGTATAAGGAACAATATAATAGAAGGCCATAATGGGCTCTGAATAGGAATTTCAGAATTGTGTTTCATTTGAAAGGTAGACACACACACACACACACACACACACACACCTGCATGCGGACCCTAGCTGCAGAGAATATTTTCCATAAAAAAATATGTACTTCTATGAATTTAGGTTCATTTCCTCCAGCAACTCAACTGCTTGTTCAAAGGCTACATACATAAAGAAAATATCTATAGTGGCAGCAGTGAAAGTTATTTATGGGCTCAAAAACATGGACTTACCATTTGCTATGATTGACTTGATAAGTCCCACCGCTGGGTGCATAAAAGCACTGGCTGTGACGCCAGTGTGCTACAGTGCCCTGAGATGATCCACAGGTCACCTGGTGGTAACTCAGGCTCAGTGGAACTTTGGAAGGGAGAGTAATATTCCTCACCAGGTTTTCATTTTCCCTTCTTGTTTTGCTTCCGCGAGCACCACTATAGAGTTGTATTTTACTAAACCGCTGGGTGCATAAAAGCACTGGCTGTGACGCCAGTGTGCTACAGTGCCCTGAGATGATCCACAGGTCACCTGGTGGTAACTCAGGCTCAGTGGAACTTTGGAAGGGAGAGTAATATTCCTCACCAGGTTTTCATTTTCCCTTCTTGTTTTGCTTCCGCGAGCACCACTATAGAGTTGTATTTTACTAGAGTGGCTCAGTGGCAAAGAATCCTCCTGCCAATGTGGAAGACACGGATTCTGTCAGGAAGATCCCCTGGAGGAGGAAATGACAATACACTCCAGTATTCTTAGCTGGGAAATTCCATGGACAGAGGAGCCTGGCGGTCTACAATCCATAGGATGCCAAAGAGTGGGATACGACTGAACACTCCCACTATGGAATATCTTATGCCATTGCACACAGTTGAGATCAAGAAACTCCCAGTTTCACAAAATATTAGTCAAAGGAACAAAGAGCATTATTATAAAAGGCATTGCTTTTTAATACTATGCATACATTTCGCCTTGGGCTTCCCTAGTGGCCCAGCAGGAAAGAATCCTCCTGTAATGCAGGAGCTTGTGGGCTACATCCCAGGGTTGGGAAGATCCCCTGGAGAAGGAAATGGCAACCCGCTCCAGCATTCTTGACTGGGAAATCCCATGGACAGAGGAGCCTGACAGGCTACAGTCCTTGGGATTGAGAAGGAGTCATAGCGACTAAACAACAATAAATTTCACAGGACTTTTTAAATTTCAGGTTTATAAATAGGTAAAACTGACAAATACATTTATAAGATACTTAAAGTGTGCCTTGTGGTTATTTGATATCGATATACATTGTACTCTAGCTATCATAACCAGAACAGTGTTAAACTATAGCACTGATAATATTCATTCTTGCCACATTTCCCTGTCTACTTTCTAGGAGGTAACTTTTGATTTTTCAATTTCAGGATTTCAGCAGGACCTCCACTGTATATCAAAATCATAGACAATAATCCTATAGAAAGCATAATAGTAGAGATACCCAACTTAAAAAAATACAATTTTAAAGAGCTTTAATTCTGTGAAAGGTGTAAATGGCACATTAGTAACATGTGTTGCAAATATTTTCCAAGTTTATTTACCTTCTACACTTGTCTGTGGAATACTTTATTCCCATTCATCAGCTCTACCATTTTTTCTCCATTTCACCTTCTAAATTTGAAGCTTTGTTTATCATTCTTCTTTACCATGAAATTGCAGTAACATTTGCTTCTATTTTCTTCTAGTGCCTTTCTAAGCCATCCAGTTTTAGAATTTATTTCATTATCAAATTATGCATGAAACAGACATCTACCTCCCAGCACCACTCCTCCTTCAGCTTCACTGAGTGAAATACATCTGAGAAGACTGAGAGGGGAAGAATAATGTAGAACTAGTTCGATTGAGGTTTGTGAAATGGCCACATAAATAAAAGCCATGTCAGAAAGAACCTCTAAGTCGAAAAGCTGGCTGTCCAACTGGTCGCATCAAAGCATCCTATTTCCGCAGTGTCTACCATGGTAAATATACAAATTTACATCTTCCGTGTTATATGAGAAAGAGTCCTTTCTACTATATTCAATTTGAATTTAGGCTCCTGACATGGATAAAGAAATAGCTGTAATAAAGATGCAAACATAAGAAATGTTTCTTTTGTATTTACCCAGGACTCACAGTGTGTGTGTGTGTGTGTGTGACATTACTCATTTTAGATGGGAAGACACCAATAAATACTCTACTTTTTCATTTTTTCTTTTTTTGAAGAAAGTGAAGAAAACTACTAGACCATTCAGGTATGACCTAAATCAAATCCCTTATACAGTAGAAGTGAGAAATAGATTTAAGGGACTAGATCTGATAGACAGAGTGCCTGATGAACTATGGATGGAGTTTCATGACATTGTACAGGAGACAGGAAACAAGATCATCCCAAAGAAAAAGAAATGCAAAAAAGNACAGTGGAAACAGTGGCTGACTTTATTTTTTCTGGGCTCCAAAATCACTGCAGATGGTGACTGCAGCCTTGAAATTAAAAGACACTTACTCCTTGGAAGGAAAGTTTTGACCAACCTAGACAACATATTAAAAAGCAGAGACATTAATTTGTCAACATAGGTCCATCTAATCAAGGCTATGGTTTTTCCAGTGGTCATGTATGGATGTGAGAGTTGGACAATGAAGAAAGCTGATTGCTGAAGAATTGATGCTTTTGAACTTAGGTGTTGGAGAAGACTCTTGAGAATCCTCTGGACAGCAAGGAGATCCAACCAGTCCCTCCTGAAGGAGATCAGTCCTAAAAGTTTATTGGAAGGATTGATGCTGAAGTTGAAACTTCAATACTTTGACCACCTGAGGTGAAGAACTGACTCATTTGACAAGACGCTGATGCTAGGAAAAATTGAGGGCAGGAGGAGAAGGGGACAACAGAGGAAGAGATGATTGGATGGCATCAGCGACTCAATGGACATGGGTATGGGTGGACTCCTGGGGTTGGTGATGGACAGGGAGGCTTAGCATGCTGCAGTTCATGGGGTCACAAAGAATCGGACACGACTGAGCGACTGAACTGAACTGAACTGAACCAGAACACCATACCGCTGAACATACAATGATGTAACACTATAAATCTTTTCGTTGTTTAGGTTTCTGAATTTCTTATTTACTTTTTGGAACATTTGAGAATCATCAAAATATACATACTTTCCTGCAAGAGAGAGAAATGGAATATTTCCTGCCATATCAGTAAACAAGGATGTCACAGGCATCTGTAATTCTAGCCCTCCAATGTGAGTTCCTGAGCCCTATGGACACTCAGGAAGGGGAAGAATACCTACAAGCTCACAGACATCAGGGCTGCAGTCACTCCCTATGGTGACCCCTAAGGGAGCTCAGAATGTGGAAAAACACATGACACGGGCCCTGGATAGCTGAGATTCTTATGAAAGTAATGACTTCAGTGAGTTGACACTTATATCTTCCCATACATAGGAAAATGCTGAATTCCTTAACTTGGGATATCTTATTCCCTTTCATTAGCAATAATCTTTTGATGCTCAGCACCTGTCCTTTGTTGTAAAGCTTCTATATAACCTTGTTCCTCCAGGGTTAGTTGATATGCTGTCTTCTGGTCTTGAAGTCCCAAAATTTCCCACTGAATAAAACATAACTGTCATTGCTCTCAATTTTTAGGTAATGAATATATATATGTATAAAAGCTTCATGGGGCTTCCTAGGTGGCTTAGTGGTAAAGAATCTGCCTGCCACGCAGAAGATGCAGGTTCAATCCCTGGGTCAGGAAGATCCTCTGGAGAAAGAAATGGCAACCCACTCCAGTACTCTTGTCTGGGAAATCCCATGGACAGAGGAGCCTGGTGGGCTACAGTCCATGGGATTACAAAAGAATCATGCAGGATTTAACGACTAAACATCACCAACAAAAGCTGCACTGAATGTATGCCCCCAAAGCCTTTGTCTCAATTACTAGACATTTTTCTTCCACAAAGAAAGAAAATTAAGCAATTTTGCTCCTACTTGTAACCTCCATTGGTAAACAGAATAATTCTAAATTTTTTACATCTTAATAATTGCCTAGATTAGCAAGCTGCTAATGCTTTGACTTTCGAATTTGAAGCCCCTTTGGTTTGCCTGGGCTTCAAGAAGATTGAGCTGTCTCCTCTTTTCCCTGAAAGTCAGTAAATGACTGTTTATTCATTCCCTTGATTAGAAGGTTGCCCTCCAGCCAGATAAAAGAGTTTCCATAATAAATATGAGACTCCCATGTTTGGTTTCAGTTTCTAGATTTAGTACTAAACATTAAAACGAATTGGAGATTGATTTTTGTTCGGGGATCAGTGCCAGATAAAACAAGGAGTAAGCAAGCACACTAGTTTGCAGACAGGAGCTCCTTTATAAAGAGAAGAGAATTTGCATTTCAATGTAACAGCAACTGGGTTGTTCCAGGTGTGTGTGATGGGGTGTGTGTGTGTGTGTGTGTTACCTTCTCAGCAGGGCTTTTTTATTCATTCTTTCTGATAGTCTGCTGGTAGCCATTGTTGTTAAATATCAAAGCAAAAGCATTTTACCTACTTCTTTAGTTACTGAATCAAAAAAACTTTGGTCAAATTTCTCCTTCATTGATACCAGTTCTATAACAATGCTTTGGAGATTAAAATACACACATATACACACACAGAGGATGAAACAACATAAATTTCCATAGATACACTATTTATGGGCATGCATATACTTTTTTCCCCCTTTTTTCTCTCCCCAGTTCCATCTTTCAGAGGACTGTAGGCCTCCCTTTGCTTCATAATCTTATCATTTGGCCTCCAGTAATATATCAATTTCTTCCAATTCATCTCCTCTTCTCTTGCCTTGGGGACGATCTTATGTCTCCTTTGACTTGTAATAGAGCTCCTCTGCTTTCTGAGTTGCTGACAAATTGGCCAATAATGGGAGTAATGGATACAGCAGTCTCTTGCCTCCCTCTGAGCAATTTACATGTCAAGGCTAAAGTGTCTCATCTTCTGAATCCTGGGCTCAGAGGAGTACCCAGTTGCAGCTACTAATGGAGCTGTAGCCCCAGTACCTAAAGTCAATGGATCAATAATAAAATTATGTCAGTTGCTAAGTGTATGTGCTGCAGTTTGATCCACAGAGACAAGAGAGGAATGGGATAGATGAGGGGAGGTAAAAGAGGAAGAGGATAATATAACTGAGAATTGACAGTTATGTGCACGCTCTTCTCTGTTTCTGCCCAGCAGACTGCCAGCTGGGTGCACTGCAACATGAGAGGCTGATGTAAGTTTGGGGATCTACTCAATAGGAAAACAAGGAAGTGAGTATTCAATGTTACAAGCTGTCTTTGCTGGGCTTTTGTCTGTTCACTTGCTGATTCATAATTCAATCTCACCCAGAAGTTTGGTTTGTTTTTAGCATAAGGGAGATTGATGTTTACCTCTTCTCTTCCCCTGCAGGCATCCATCTACACCTCCAAATCCTATTTCTTTCATCACATTTTTGCTTCACTTCTAGGAAGATGGTCTGATGTTTGACACAGATTCCTAGATACACACTAGCCATGATGTAGTTTTGGTATAAGATGTTTGTAGAGAGGAAAGTGCTCAGGTAGGAATTAAATTTTTCATTTACATATTAATTTAATCTTAACATAAGAGACAATAAAGTGGTGGGGCATATGGTGGACACTAGCAGACTGATTTCCTTTGTTTTTCATCTTTACTTGTTAAAATGGGTAGTGTCCACATTAATGCAGAACAGTGTCAAGATTTATACATTACTAGTTACTCAGTTAATTTTATGAGCCTTCTTAGGTTTCATGTCTTATTACTAATGCAGGCATTTATGGCCCACTCCTCTGAATTCCAGGATTCATTCACTCCTTTACTTATTCCATAAATATTTATGGAATGTCTACTGTGAACAAGATTAAGGATACAGGGGGTAACAAAAGACAGACATCCCTGTTCAAAGGGAGGTAACTTGGAGCCAGTGTAATAATACTTGGGAGTATCTCTAATTATTTAGAACAATTCCAGGGCTCAGAAATCCACAGGTGAGTGAAACTCACATTTTCCTGCCATGATGGAAAACAGTAATGCATATATACAGGTACCTAAAGGAGTGGTTACTTGCAAATTAATGTTTTGACCTGTAAACATAAGGTATCCTAAGAACAGCATTTAACCCAGATTATCCTATTTTTCCATGGGTGCCTATATCCAGCTTGTATATGTATTATCCTTTAGCCTTTCTTTCCTTTTTCCTTTCTGATTTCCTTGTCTTATTAAAATACATATATTGATCATGTCAAATTATTCTATTTTACTAATTCTTTGCAAATTGTTATCCTAAACCTTTTCCTTTTACTATAATTCAACATTCAGAAAACAAAGATCATGGCATCTAGTCCCATCACTTCATGGGAAATAGATGGGGAAACAGAAACAGTGTCAGACTATTTTTTTGGGCTCCAAAATGGTGATTGCAGCCATGAAATTAAAGACACTCACTCCATGGAAGGAAAGTTATGACCAACCTAGACAGCATATTAAAAAGCAGAGACGTTACTTTGTCATCTAAAGTCTGTCTAGTCAAAGCTATGGTTTTTCCAGTAGTCATGTATGGATTTAAGAGTTGGACTATAAAGATAGCTGAGTGCTGAAGAATTGATGCTTTTGAACTGTGGTATTGGAGAAGACTCTTGAAAGTCCCTTGGACTGCAAAGAGATCCAACCAGTCCATCCTAAAGGAAATCAGTCCTGAATATTTATTGGAAGAACTGATGCTGAAGCTGAAACTTCAATACTTTGGCCACTTGATGCGAAGAACTGATTCATTTGAAAAGACCATGATGTTGGGAAAGATTGAAGGTAGGAGGAGAAGGGATGACAGAGGTGAAATGGCTGGATGGCATCACCAACTCAGTGGATGTGAGTTTGAGTAAACTCCTGGTGTTGGCGTTGGACAGGAGGGCCTGGGGTGCAGCAGTCCATGAGATCTCAAAGAATCAGACATGACTGAGCAACTGAACTGAACTGAACTGTATCCTTTTACATGAAATGTTAGATTTATCATTCATGTCCTTGGTGGTGCAGATGGTAAAGAATCTGCCTGCAATGTGGCAGACCAAGTTTCAATCCCTGGGTCAGAAAGATCACCAGGAAAAGGGAATGGCAACCCATTCTAGTATTCTTGCCTGGAGAATTCCATTGACAGAGAAGTCTGGTGGTCTACAGTTCATGGGGTCACAAAGAGTCGAACATGACTGAGTGACTAATACTTTCATTTCTTTCAAGGATAGATTTACTAGTACATTACACTGGAAAATTTATGAGGCTCATTGCTATATGATAAAAAATAAGGGTTTTTTGCCCCCCTTACTCCTTGGAAGGAAAGTTATGACCAACCTAGATAGCATATTCAAAAGCAGAGACATTACTTTGCCAACTAAAGTCCGTCTAGTCAAGGCTATGGTTTTTCCAGTGGTCATGTATGGATGTGAGAGTTGGACTGTGAAGAAAGCTGAGCACTGAAGAATTGATGCTTTTGAACTGTGGTGTTGGAGAAGACTCTTGAGAGTCCCTTGGACTGCAAGGAGATCCAACCAGTCCATTCTAAAGGAGATCAGCTCTGGGATTTCTTTGGAAGGAATGATATTTCCAGTGGTCATGTATGGATGTGAGAGTTGGACTGTGAAGAAAGCTGAGCACTGAAGAATTGATGCTTTTGAACTGTGGTGTTGGAGAAGACTCTTGAGAGTCCCTTGGACTGCAAGGAGATCCAACCAGTCCATTCTAAAGAAGATCAGCTCTGGGATTTCTTTGGAAGGAATGATCCTAAATCTGAAACACCAGTACTTTGGCCATCTCATGCAAAGAGTTGACTCACTGGAAAAGACTCTGATGCTGGGAGGGATTGGGGGCAGGAGGAGAAGGGGACAACAGAGGATGAGATGGCCGGATGGCATCACCGACTCGATGGACATGAGTCTGAGTGAACTTTGGGAGTTGGTGATGGACAGGGAGGCCTGGTGTCCTGTGATTCATGGGGTTGCAAAGAGTCGGACACGACTGAGTGACTGAACTGAACTGAACTTTTCATTATTGTTTGAATCTCATGTCCTTTTCATCATTGTTGAACCTACTTTTTCATTCACGTAGCTGTTAAACCTATTAGAGGCATTCTACATATTTGTTTTCTAAAAACTTCTAGGTTTCCTTAGGGCTGGAAATATTACAGCTCTCAAGAAGTCTTCCTCTTTTTCAAATATTAGCCAAAATGCTTTTATCTGGAAACTTCCTCTTAGGCTTCCATGTCACATTCTTATCAATGTTTTTCTTTTACAAATTAAAATAAATGAAACATTATTCTACTGAATTAGTTTTGCTTTTCTCTTTCTCTTCTTTCTTTATTATTATTATTGTTACTATTGGTGGGATGTGATGTCTTTTGGCATGCAGTGAAATATGGGAAAGTTTGGGGGCAATTAGTTTTACTGCCTTTTCTCAAACTCTGTCCCCATAAGGAAAATCATCACTGTGATGAATGTCCTTTGTGAAATGGTAAGTTACAATTCTCTGGGGAAAACTCACATTACACACGCAGGTCATTATTAATCAGGCACAATTCACACTCATTAATGGACATTGTCTAAGGTAGGAAAGATCTTTTGTTAACAAATGTACTATGGAAATGTTTTTCAATGTCCATTTCTCAGTGGTCTTAGGTGCTATGTTATTTCTCATTTTTCTCCTCTGAGTTTGTCTTTGTACAAGGTAGAAACTTTGAATATGCCTATAGATATGATTCATTTTATTGTTTAAGTTCCTTGCCCAGTTGAATGTAGGAAATCAAATCTTGAAAGAAGAAAGTAAAGGGTGAAGTTAGAAGAGGAGGAAAAAGGGAGGATTCTGGAAAATCAGGGTGTTTCAACTGAGCTTAAATTGTGACATAGCATTTAGAGAATGATGAGGCGGTGGCTCTCAATGTGTCTCTTAGAGTTTCTATCTTTTTTTTAAAAAAGGGCTTTTGATTTTCAGCTAGAGGAAAGAGAACATGTCTGATACACTGGCCCCTAGGAAGACATATCAGTCTTCATCCTGGAGACAAGACTTAGTGACAGCCTGTACGATGGTTCTGTTGATGAAGCATCGACACTGCTCTATAATGACAGAAGAGGCAGTCAGGAGGGGTCTTGTCAAAGAAATTTGAGAACATGAGCAGATTCATATCTTATTATTGAGGAACTTGAAGATATTTCTCATGGCAGAGCTGGGTGCTTAGATCAGCTGGTGTCATTGTGAGCAAGTAAAAAGACATTCATATTTGACAATTGATTTAAGCCATTTGTTCCTATAAGCATAAGCTGGAAGCACTAGGGATATACGTATATAAGTGAAAATAAGCCTGTATATGGCTAAGTACCAAATTCAATGGCACAGACATAATTATTGGTTTAATAATGACCAGATGGCATTTTGACACTTTATTGTCCAGGTGGGTGCCAAATGAACTTGCCACTCTCTCTTCCCTTTGTCTCTTAGCCATGTTTACACAGATTTGAGGTTTCTCTTTCGTATGAGAGTCAAGAACTATGGTGTAAATCCTTCTCTATGCTATTCTTGGGATACTAGGATTATAACACATATGTTATAGGTAACACTGGAGAAAATAACTTGACAAATTGTATATCCCAACTAATAATCCATAATTAGGATCTGTGGTTGATGATGTACCGTTACTGTGCTTGCTATTTTCTTAAGGAACATAATAGCTTCAGTGTTAAAGAATCTGCCTGTAATGCAAGAGTCACAGAAGAAGCAGGTTTAATCCCTGAGTTGGGAAGATGCACTGGAGGAGGACACCAGCAACCCACTCCAGCATTCTTGCTGCATCATCAAAAAAGCAAGAGAGTTCCAGGAAAACATCTATTTCTATTTTATTGAGCATGCCAAAGCCTTTGACTGTGTGGATCACAATAAACTGTGGAAAATTCTGAAAGAGATGGGCATACCAGACCATCTGACTGATTGTGAAGAAAGCTGAGCACTGAAGAATTGATGCTTTTGAACTGTGGTGTTGGAGAAGACTCTTGAGAGTCCCTTGGACTGCAAGGAGATCCAACCAGTCCATCCTAAAGGAGATCAGTCCCGGGTGTTCATTGGAAGGACTGATGCTGAAGCTGAAACTCCAGTACTTTGGCCACCTCATGTGAAGAGTTGACTCATTGAAAAGACCCTGATGCTGGGAGGGATTGGGAGCAGGAGGAGAAGGGGATGACAGAGGATGAGATGGCTGGATGGTATCACTAACTCAATGGACATGAGTTTGAGCGGACTCTGGGGGTTGGTGATGGGCAGGGAGGCCTGTTATGCTGCGATTCATGGGGTCACAATGAGTCAGACATGCCTGAGTGACTGAACTGAACTGAACTGTGTACTTTATTATTATTTTAAAATGCATTGATTTATTTTTGGCTGTGTTGAGTCAGTTGTGGTGTACAGGCTTAGTTGCCCTGTGCCATGTAGGATATTAGTTCCCTGATCAAGAATGGAACCCTCCTCCCCTTCATTGAAAGACAGATTCTTATCCTCTGGACCACCGGGGAAGTCCCAGCCAAGATACACTTCTTGACATCATCGTGAACCTGCAGTTCTCATATAACTAAATTATAGAACTTACTCCAGAAAAAAGGAATTTTATTATTTTTAATAAAGCTACTGTTCATTTAGTCCTCTGGTCCCCGTAAGTTAATAATCGTGGCAATGGTGCCACTTGTGTGATACCAGTTAACACCGTCATCTGGGCAAACAAAACAGAAACTCAAGTGCATCAGGGCCCGTGCGTAGACTGACCCTTTTGCTAGCACGTTTCCTAGTTTGTAGCTTTGCTTTTCGAAAAGGCAAACCCCATTTGGAAAGCCGGTGACCCATTTACTTTTATATTGGTATATAAGTCCCCAAAGAACTGTAATGTTTAACTGTTATTGCAGATTGTGTTTTACAGTTGCCCAAGGTT
This sequence comes from Cephalophus harveyi, assembly GCA_006410635.1. Lineage (NCBI taxonomy): Eukaryota > Metazoa > Chordata > Mammalia > Artiodactyla > Bovidae > Cephalophus > Cephalophus harveyi. The sequence goes on from SJYT01030267.1 coordinate 207,665, forward strand.
GTGGCAAAGAGGGTGTTTTGGCTCTTTCACTGGAGCATGTTATCTGAAATACGTTATTTTACTGATTCACAAATGCCTCACAAGCTGAGAGTTTTACTATCCATGTTACCAATAAACCATATTCCTTATCAGACTTCATTTTAGGTTCAAGTCCTAATCCAGAGATCTGGCTAAAACTGAGGCAGGAGAAACATCTATTAAGTGACTTTGTTTTTGTAACCTTGAGTTATATGTTATATGGATGCCTACTCCCTTTTATTTGACAAGCTCCTTTAGATTGTCCAAACAACAAACTCAGTTTTTGTGAAGTTAAAAATACAGGGATTTAACTCTTTGCTGTATAAGTTTGGACCAGAGAAGCCACGCTGTTTGAAAATAAACTACTTACCATATAAATCTCTCACACCAAATCAATCTGACAAGAAAGAAATGATCATGGCATTTATTATTTAATATGTACTTCCACTATGCTTGTAAAGTTTTTATTAGTTTAAAGTGGGCTCTGAAATATACTATGACAATTGGTCAGTATAACAATTCTGAGATGTGAAGAAGGCTTAAGTCTTTATGTCCATTTTACACTTGATAAGAAAAGATTCAGAGAGAAATCCTGTAAATATAAGTTAAGTATATGATTGGTCTCAAGATCAAATAGTGGCCTTCTCATTCCTCATCAGAAATTTTTCACATTCTTAAACTGTGGTTTGAGGAATCTTGGCAAACATTCAGTTTCTGATATTTGTGAGGCCACAAGCTTTACACTTAAGAAATTTAGAGATGAATTTGACAAAGCCTCAAGGTAAACTTTATACTTCCTGCAGTTCTATTTTATGAAACTTCCTTGAGAATCAGTTCACTTCTTTGGAAAGAAAAAAATCTTTTCAATCATGCTTGAATGTACTACAAAAAAAAAATGGAAATTTGTAAAGGGATGGAAGATGATCCTACTAGTGGCCACATTGAGTCTGTTATACCTTAAACCTGATTGACATAAAGGGCTAAATTATGAAAGATATATAGAGTGAATGAACTGCATTCACTGTGCATGGCACACTTTTCTAGCACTACTCAGAATTCCCAGTCACCAAGAGAACTGGCAGAATTTAGGTGCACAGATTTGCTAAAATTATATACAGAATACATCACATGAAATGCTGGGCTGGATAAATCACAAGTTGGACTCAAGATTGCCTGGAGAAGTATCAACAAAATCAGATATATAGGTGATGCCACTCTAATGGCAGAAAGTAAAAAGGAACTAAAGAACTTCTTGATGAAGGTAAAAGAGAAGTAAAAAAGCTGGCTGAAAACTCAACATTCAAAAAACTAAGATCATGGAATTTGATTCCATCACTTCATGACAAATAGATGGGAAAAAATTGGAAACAGTGGCAGATTTTATTATCCAGGACTCCAAAATCACTGTGGACAGTGCCTGCAGCCACAAAATTAAGACACTTGCTTCTTGAGAGAAAAGCTACGACAAACCTAGACAGCATATTAAAAGCAGAGACATTGCTTTGCCAACAAAGGTCTTTATAGACAAAGCTATGGTTTTTCCATTAGGCATGTAGAGATATGAGAGTTGGACCATAAAGAAGGCTGAGTGCCAAAGAATTGATACTTTTGAATTCTGGTGCTGGAGAAGACTCTTGAGAGACTCTTAGACTTCAAGGTGATTAAAACAGTCAATCCTAAAGGAAATCAACCCTGAATATTCATTGGAAGGACTGATGCTGAAGCTGAAGCTCCAGTACTTTGGCCACCTGATTTGAAGAGCTGATTCACTGGAAAAGATACTGATGTTGGGAAAGATTGAGGGCAGGAGGAGAAGAGAGTGATAGAGGATGAGATGACTGGATGGCGTCATAGACTCAATGGATATGAGTTTGAGTAAACTCTGGGAGATGGGGAAGGACAGGGAAGCCTGGAGTGCTGCAGTCCATGGGGTCACAAAGAGTCAGACATGACTTAGTGACTGAAAAAGGCATATGATAAATGGAATTTAAACATAAAAATAGACATTTAAGAATAGTGCCAAGACAGAATTGTTCATATTCATGATTATCATAACAAGATATCCTAACACAACGTTGAAACCTTAGAGAACTTATATTTTCAGTCTCCCACTGGGTTGCTCCTTTTCCAAGACTCTTGAATTCATTCTCTCTTTTGTTCCCACAAGTGTTCCACTAGTTTAAGAATTCTCCTTACCTCATCACTGATCATTTCTGACACAATCCAAGTCTCCATCTTTCAATTCAAACTGCATGCAGCTACATATTTCTCTGATATTTTTATCTTATCATTTTCAGACAATTGACCTTCATTACCATTGCTAACAAATGAATTGCTTCCCCAACTTTTTCATATCATGATACACAGAAATGATACCTAGACACATAGCAGGGCAAATGAAAGCCATTGGATGCCTCTGGGGCTCCATGAAAGAATGAATTATTCTTATTTTACATAAGTAAAAGACACAAAAAATAAAAGAAATATGAAAAAAGTTAAATTTTTAATTCTTTGAAAATTTAAACAGGATATATTAAAAAGCTTTAAAATAAACACATGAATTGGCTTCTGTGAACATTTTATTTTCACAGATTTTAACCTGAAAATTGATCAACACTTTCAATGGTTGCTCCATGTTTTTCAGATAACTTCAACAGGAAATTTTATTCACACATGTAGGTGATAGCAAATGGCAAAAAGAAGTTTTTGATTTCTTTATACCAATTGAAGGAAATTTATCTATAAGTATTAACAAGATTTCAGAGTACTAAGTCTCTAAATTATGCTCCAAATATATATTCATCCTTTAAAACCATCACTCTTCCTTTTATGCTATTAAAATAAAATGCTGAAATTTCTTATCGTTATGGAAATGTATGTGAAATTCAAATGGTTTCATATCACGAATTTCAAAATATTGATAAAATATTGTCTATTAAGTTTTGCAATTATTCTTAATGATTAACATTAGAAGACACATTAAATAATATTAATGAGCATTCTAACCATACTCTCCTGAAGTTATGTTTTTGCTTAAAGTGCATGCTGCTGCTGCTAAGTCACTTCAGTCATGACTGACTCCATGCGACCCCATAGATGGCAGCCCACCAGGGTCCACCGTCCCTGGGATTCTCCAGGCAAGAACACTAGAGTGAGTTGCCATTTCCTTCTCCAGTGCATGAAAGTGAAAAGTGAAAGGGAAGGCGCTCAGTCGTGTCTGACTCTTCACAACCCCATGGACTGCAGCCTTCCAGCCTCCTTGGTCCATGGGACTTTCCAGGCAAGAGTACTGGAGTGGGTTGCCATTATGATGCTGGGAGGGATTGGGGGCAGGAGGAGAAGGGGACGACAGAGGATGAGACGGCTGGATGGCATCACTGACTCAATGGGTGTGAGTCTGAGTGAATTCCGGGCGTTGGTGATGGATAGGGAGGCCTGGCGTGCTGCAATTCATGGAGTCACAAAGAGTCGGACATGACTGAGAGACTGAACTGAACTGAATATAGGAGCACCTCAATATATGACAAAATAGTAACAGATAGAAAAGGAGAAATCAACTGTAACACAATAGTAGGGAACTTCAACACCCCACTTATATCAATAGACAGATCATCCAGACAGAAAATCAGTAAGGAAAACATAAGCCTTAAATAACACAACAGACCAAATGAACCTAACTGATACTTATAGAGCATTCCATCTGAAAGAACAGAATGCATGTCCTTTTCAAGTACATATGGAACATTCTACAGGATAGATCACATGGTATGCCACAAAACAAGCCTCAGTAAATCAAAGTAACAGGCATCTTTTCTGACCACAATTCAATGAGACTAGAAATCAACTACAAGAAAAACACTACAAAAACAAAAACACATAGAAGGTAAACAGTATGGTACTAAACAACCAATGGATCACTGAAGAGATCAAAGAGAAAATCAAAATGTATGTAGAGACAAATGAAAACACAAGGATACAAAAAGAGAAATGAAAATGAAAACATAAGGATCCAAAACCTGTAAATGCAGCAAAAGTAGTTCTAAGAAGCCAGTTTATAGCAATGCAAGTTTACCTCAGAAAACAAGAAAAGTCTCAAATAAACAACAGAACATTATACCTAAAGCAATTAGAGAAAGACCACCATATAAAATCCAAAGTTAGTGCAAGGGAAGAATTCATAAAGATCAGAGCAAAATTAATGAAATAGAAAGTGAAACTAAAAGTTGACTCTTTGAAAAGATAAACAAAATTGATAAATCTTTAACCAAAGTCATCAAGAAAAAAGGGAGAGTGTCCAAATGAATAAAATCAGAAATTAAAAAAGAGAAGTTACAATTGACACCAGAGAAATACAAAGGATCATAAGAGACTACTAAGAGCCTGTCTCTTATACACATCTAGATGTGTATAAGAGACAGGGTCCGTCTAGTCAAGGCTATGGTTTTTCCTGTGGTCATCTATGGATGTGAGAGTTGGACTGTGAAGAAAGCTGAGTGATGAAGAATTGATGCTTTTGAACNAGAGAAATACAAAGGATCATAAGAGACTACTAAGAGCAATTAAACATTAATAAAATAGAAAGCTTAAAAAAAATAGATAAATTATTAGAAAGGCACAATCTTCCAAGACCAAACCAGGAAGAAACAGAAAATATAAACCAAACAATCATAAGTATTAAAATTAAATCAAAAAAAATAAAAAATAAATAAATAAAATATAAAGTTAAATCAGCAATTTTAAAACTCCAAACAAAGCATCAGTGTTTATCAGCGATATTGGCCTTTAATTTTCTTTTACTGTATCTCTGCTTGGTTTTAGTATCAGGGTGATGGTGGCCTCAAAGAATGAGTTTGGAAGTGTTCTTTTCTTTGCAATTTTTGGAATAGTTTCAGAAGGATACGTGTTAACTCTTCACTAAATGTTTGGTAGAATTATCCTGTGAAGTCAGCTGATCCTGGACGTCTGTTTTTGGCCACACAATGCAGCATATGGTATCTTAGTTCCCTGACCAGGGGTTGAACCTGCACCCCCTGCACAGAAAGCAAGGAGTCTTAACCACGAGACCACCATGGAACATTGATGCAAAAATCCTCAACAAAACACCAGCAAACCAAATCCAATGATATAATAAAAGAATCATACATCATGATCAAGTGAGATTTACTCCAGGGAGACTAATGAGTTTTCAATATTTGCAAATCAAGCAGTGTGATATACGACGTTAACAAACTGAACATAAAAACTTATGATCAACTCAATAGATGTAGAAAACGGTTTTGATAAAATTCAACATTGATTTATGATTTAAAGAAAACTCTCCAGAAATTGAGCATAGAGAATCTTTTCTACCTCAACATAATAAAGACCATATATGACAAATTTGGCTCAGACAGTAAAGCATCTGCCTACAATGTGGGAGACCTGGGTTCAAACCCTGAGTCAGGAATGTCTCCTGGAGAAGGAAAAGGCAACCCACTCCAGTATTCTTGCCTGAAAAATCCCATGGACGGAGGAGCCTGGTAGGCTACAGCCCATGGGATCGCAAAGAGTTGGACACAACTGAGCAATTTCACTATGACAAATCCACAGCTAACATATATTCAGTGGTGAAAAGCTGGACACACTCCCTGTAGGATCAGGAACAAGAGAAAGATGTCCACTCACACCACTTATATTCAACATGATTTTGGAAGTCTTGGTCACAGCAATCAGAGAATAAAAAGAAATAAAAGTAACCTCACTTTGAAGAGAAGAAGTAAAACTGTCACTGTCTGCAGATGACATGTTACTATTCATAGAAAATCCTAAAGACACTACTAGAAAACTATTTGAGCTCACGAATGAATTTGGTAAAATTATAAGATACAAAATTAATACACAGAAATCTGTTGCATTTTATATACTAACAACAAAAGATTAGGAAAGAAATTAAGGCAACAGTCCTATTTACCGCCACATGAAAAAGAATAAAATACCTAAGAATAAACCTACCTGATAAGTCAAAAGACCTATATTCCAAAATCTTTAAGATGTTAATGAAAGAACTTGAAGACAGAGCAAACAGATGGAAAGATATACCATGGTCTTACACTGGGAGAATCAATACTGTCAAAATGAACATATTGCCTGAGGCAATTTACAGATTCAGTGCAATCCCTATGAAATCACCAAGACATTTTATACAGAATTACAAAAAAAAAAATTTTAATTCATATCGAAATACAAAAGACCCTGAGTAGACAAAACAATCTAGAGAAAGAAAAAAGGAGCTGGAGGAAATCACATTCTGTCCTCAGATTATACTATAAAGTTACATAATCAAAACTGTATGATACTGGCACAAAAATAGACACACAGATTAATGCAACAGAATAGAAAACCCAGAAATAAACCCATGCACTTATGGTTAATTAATCTAGGACAATGGAAGCAAGATTATAAGACAGAGAGAAGACAGTCTCTTCAATAAGTGGTACCAGGAAAACTGGACAGCTGCCTGTAAAACAATGAAATTAGAACATTCTCTAACAATACATACAAAAATAAATTTACAGCAGATTAAAGACCTAAATGTAACACTGGGTACTGTAACACTTCTAGAGAAAAACACAGGCATGACACTCTTTGACACAAATCAAAGCAATATCTTTTGGGAGCCATTTATTTGAGTCATGGAAATAAAAACAAAAATAAACAATTGGGACCTAATCAAACTTCTAAGCTTATAAACTTTTGCACAGCAAAGGAAACAATAAACAAAACAAAAAGACAACCTATGAAATGGGAAAAATATTTGTAAACAGTGAAACCAACAAGGGATTAATCTCTAAAATGTACAAATAGCTCATAGATGGCAATATTAACAAAAACAACTCAATCAAAAAAATGGGAAGAAGACCTAAATAGACCTTTCTCCAAAGAAGACATAAAGATCACCAATAGGCACATGAAAAGATGATCAACATCCTAATTGAAATGCAAATCAAAACTGAAAAGAGGTACTACTACCTCACACTGGTCAGAATGGCCATCATTAAAAAGTCTACAAATTCTGGAGAGGGTATGGAGAAAAGAGAACCCTCTTACACTGTTGCTGGGAATGTAAACTGATACAGCCACTATGGAGAATAAACAGTATGGAGATTCCTTTAAAAAGTAAAAACAGAGTTACCATATGGTTCAGCAAATTCCACTCCTCAGCATATATCCACAAAAGATAAAAACTCTAATTCAAAAAGATACATGCACCCCAGTGTTCACTCATAGCAGCACTATTTACAATAGCCAAGACATGGAAGCAACCTAAATATCCATAAACAAATGAATGGATAAAGAAGATATGTTATATGTATATAAAGGAATATTAGTGAGCCCCTAAAAAGAACAAAATAACGTCATCTGCAACAACATGGATGGATGTAGGGATTATCACGTTTAGTGAACTAAGTCAGAGAAAGACAAATATCACATGATATCATTTATATGTGGATCTAAAAAAGTGATATAAATGAACAGGGAAGTCTATTCAATTCTTCTAATAACCTATAATGGAACAGAATCTGAAAAAGAATATATACATACATATGTATAACTGAATCACTTTGCTGTACCCTTGAATCTAATTCAACATTGTAAACGAACTATACACCAATAAAAATTTTAAAAATTGAAAAAACTACCATTATCCAGCAATTCCACTCTGGGTCTTTATCCCAAGGAAACAAAAATCACCATCTTGAAGAGATTATCTGCACCCCCATGTTCAATGCAGTATTATTTAGAACAGCCAATACATGAAAATAACCTAAATGTCCATCAATTGATGAATGGATAAAGAAACTTGGTGCACGCATACACGCACACACGCGCGCACACACACACACAAAGGAATGTCATTGGCCATTAAAAAGAAGGAAACGCTGCCATTGCACCAACATGATTGGACCTTGAGAGCATCTTGCTAAAGGAAATGTCAGACAAAGAAAGACAAATACCATATGATCTCACTTATATGTGGAATCTTATGGAAGAAAACAAATACAAAATACCAGACTCATAGGTACAGCTAAAAGGTTGGTGGTTGCCAGAGGTAGGTACTGTGAAGTGCGATAAATGGGTGAAGGTGATCAAAAAGTACAAATTTCCATTATAAGATAAATAAGTTCTGGAAACAGAATACACATCATGGTGATTATAATTAACAATACTTCAATGTATATTTGAAAGTTTCTATAGTTAACTTATATGCAGAGTACATCATGAGAAACGCTGGACTGGAAGAAACATAAGCTGGAATCAAGATTGCCGGGAGAAATATCAATAACCTCAGATATGCAGATGACACCACCCTTATGGCAGAAAGTGAAGAGGAGCTAAAAAGCCTCTTGATGAAAGTGAAAGAGGAGAGTGAAAAAGTTGGCTTAAAGCTCGACATTCAGAAAACGAAGATCATGGCGTCTGGTCCCATCACTTCATGGGAAATAGATGGGGAAACAGTGGAAACAGAGTGAGTCTGAGTGAACTCCGAGAGATGGTGATGAACAGGGAGGCCTGGCGTGCTGTGATTCATGGGGTCCCAAAGAGTCAGACACAACTGAGCGATTGAACTGAACTGAAAGAGAATTAATCTTAAAAGTTCTCACCACAAGAAAAAAAAAATTGTACACTATGTGTTGTGATAGATGTTAACTACTTATTGCAGTGATCATTTCACAATATATTTATCAAATTATTATGCTGCATACCTTATTCCAACACAATGCCAATTATATCTCAATAAAACTGGAAGAAAATTTTTAAGTAAAAATAGCTTTTAAAATATAGTAACATATTCTAGATATTTAAAAAGCACAACCAAAGACAAAATGTCCCACTATACAAAAATACAGTAATAAAAAAAAAAAAAAAATTCTGACAGAATTTGGCCAGAACACCAATGTCTACCATACTGGTTAATCTAAGCCATTATAGATTACTTTCCTAAATTCTTAGAATGAAAATAAAATTGTTCATATTTAGTAAATAAAATTTCATTTTAAAATATATATATGTGTGTGTGATAGCACTGAGTACTTTGGCACTCCATGTACATTTCATTGTACATTTCAGACCTATATTATTTTGGATACAGGATTAGAAGCTATAACAGAGACACAAGATAATAATGGATTAAACAAGTTGGAGTTTATTTCTCTCTTATATTAAAAGACTGAAGAGGCATGGTGATTTAGTCTTATAAATTCCTCAGGAGCAAGGTTCATTCTACCTTACTGCTCCACTATGTACAGTATCATTGCCATTATTGTGGACTAGGATGTACCAATATGTTCACAATGCAGCCAGCAGGAAAGGGCAAAAGAGAAGAGGATAAGCTTTCATCCTTTAGAATTCTATCTAGATGTGACACGTTACCTCTGTCACATGACAGTATCTGTAACTTTGTCACAAAATTCTACCTAGGTGCAAGAGAGGTTGAGAAAAGTAGTCTTAGTTTTTACATGTCTAGCTAAATTCTGATGAGTTTGGTCTATTTTTTAAAAAACTGACAGAAGCCAAGAACATATATTGTGAACACTGCCATATACNGACAGTATCTGTAACTTTGTCACAAAATTCTACCTAGGTGCAAGAGAGGTTGAGAAAAGTAGTCTTAGTTTTTACATGTCTAGCTAAATTCTGATGAGTTTGGTCTATTTTTTAAAAAACTGACAGAAGCCAAGAACATATATTGTGAACACTGCCATATACTTCTTGTATAAACTATGCATATTAATGCCACTTTTACTTGGCAAAAATGTTTTCTCTTTCATAATTACTTTTGTGAGGACCAAAACATGCAGTTATACAGGTAAACAATTTACACTGGCCATACATGGCAATTCAACTTATGACATTTTAATTATAAAGCAAGAGAGTTCCAGAAAAACAACTATTTCTGCTTTATTGACTATGCCAAAGCCTTTGACTGTGTGGATCACAATAAACTGTGGAAAATTCTGAAAGAGATGGGAATACCAGACCACCTAACTTGCCTCTTGAGAAATCTGTATGCAGGTCAGGAAGCAACAGTTAGAACTGGACATGGAACAACAGACTGGTTCCAAATAGGAAAAGGAGTACATCAAGGCTGTATATTGTCACCCTGCTTATTTAACTTATATGCAGGGTACATCATGAGAAACGCTGGACTGGAAGAAACACAAGCTGGAATCAAGATTGCCGGGAGAAATATCAATAACCTCAGATATGCAGATGACACCACCCTTATGGCAGAAAGTGAAGAGGAGCTAAAAAGCCTCTTGATGAAAGTGAAAGAGGAGAGCGAAAAAGTTGGTTTAAAGCTCAACATTCAGAAAACGAAGATCATGGCATCCGATCCCATCACTTCATGGGAAATAAATGGGGAAACAGTGGAAATAGTGTCAGACTTTATTTTGGGGGGCTCCAAAATCACTGCTGATGGTGACTGCAGCCATGAAATTAGAAGACGCTTACTCCTTGGAAGAAAAGTTATGACCAACCTAGATAGTATATTCAAAAGCAGAGACATTACTTTGCCAACTAAGGTCCGTCTAGTCAAGGCTGTTTTTCCTGTGGTCATGTATGGATGTAAGAGTTGGACTATGAAGAAGGCTGAGCGCCGAAGAATTGATGCTTTTGAACTGTGGTGTTGGAGAAGACTCTTGAGAGTCCCTTGGACTGCAAGGAGATCCAATCAGTCCATTCTGAAGGAGATCGACCCTGGGATTTCTTTGGAAGGTATGATGCTAAAGCTTAAACTCCAGCACTTTGACCACCTCACGCGAAGAGTTGACTCATTGGAAAAGACTCTGATGCTGAGAGGGATTGGGGGCAGGAGGAGAAGGGGAGACGACCGAGGATGAGATGGCTGGATGGCATCACGAACTCGATGGACGTGAGTGTGAGTGAACGCCGAGAGATGGTGATGGACAGGGAGGCCTGGCGTGCTGCAATTCATGGGGTTGCAAAGAGTCAGACACGACTGAGCGACTGAACTGAACTGATAATTTACTTAATGCTGATTTCTTGGTTATAAATGCAGATTTCATAAATATTTGATTAATTGATAATTTCCAGGAATATAGAGATAAAAGCAGAAAGTGAGTTTTTAACATTTATATTGAATATGCACTAATATGCGCAGTTTATTTAGCCTTCAATTAAAATAAATAAATTCAAATTTTAAAAAAAGTAAATGATTGTTGCAAAGAGAAAAACGTAATATATGGTTCAAAGGAAATTGTTAAGGCTAAGAAAAGGTGAAAATGTTAAAGAAAAGTAGCTACAGCTATCTAATGGGTTAATATATTTCTTTTAAAAATAAATAGAAACAATAACTTCCTTGAAAGAGTAATAAAATATACACAACTCACTTTTTCACTTATAAAAATGCTATGGTCCATTGGGTTTTGTTCTGTGTCTTGGTTATTTTCAGTAAGAACTGCAAATTCATTCTTTTCATTCCCTAATTTGTAAAGAAGATGCTGAAATTCAAATGCAGATTCCAGAGGCTCAATTCCATAAGAAACATTTTCAAACTGCAATATTCCTCTGTAAAATTAAGGACAAAAATTTACTCCTTTTAATTCTATTTTATAATTCTAATTTTAACTAATTCTATAATTAATTCTATATAATAAAACTCTGACAGAATTCCAAAAAGAGGATGAGGAGGAGGAAGGAAAGAGGGGAAGGAGAAGAAATAAAAGATACAGATGTTTTGGGGCTCTGTATTTTGTCCCACACTCTCTGTATTTTGGAGATGACTCTGAAGAGATCAAAAATAAAAATTTTCCCAATTCTAAAAACAAACTATCCATCTAATTTTCTTTATAGTTATAAACATAGTTGAAATTATTATATCAGAAATTACATAATTAGTTGCTTAGGTATGCAACAGTACTGTGTATACAGCATTACTGTGATCAAGTCATTCCCCTGTCCTCCAAGTCAGGGATTTAATGAAAGCAAAAGCATATAGAAATCTGTAAAAATTTTGATCTGTTTTGCACTATAATGATTACATTGCTTGTATAACAAAAGGATACATAATGAGCAATTTTATCCACAAAAGTAAAATTTAGCAGTAATTATAAGGCATTTATGAATTTTATGTACATAATCTGAATAAGAAATTTAAAGTAATAAAGAGTAAACAACTTTTATAAGTATTCTTCCCTGAATATAGGTAACTATATAGCGACTATTCTCTAAAAACCAAATTTTAGAATTCCATGTGAAAAGCACCAAGTAAAATTCGTTTGTGAAAACAAGGATCCTACACTACAAAAATGAAGATGAAGAATGTCCTGACAGAATGGAAAGCCCTCCAAACACTAAGGAGGAAACTTTACAATTCTTAGAGAGTTTAAGACAGTGATATTACTAGAAAAAAATGAGTAAGTACTATAATAATTATTATTTGTTTATACAGAAGTGCTTCCTCTCTCTGCAGATGATTTCCCGTGTGAAAAGGCATGCTTCGTTTATGTATTTTTATATCTCCAAACACTAGTCTAGTAACTGGTACAAAAATATTTGCTGAAATAAAAGCTACCCAGAACTTAGCTCCTTCAATTTGTTGTAGTCAAACATGTTCATCTGTCATTTCCACAATAAAGAAAAAAAGCAAGGACACCAGGAAATCTAAACTTTCAAGGAAGTTGTGACAAGTCTCTGGTCTGTCTGGGAATTGAGGAGAAATAAGAGAAGAAACATATTCAGAGGAATATATCATTCAGTGATATGATGGGAATATCCACATGGGAATATTCTCCACATGGAAATTCTCCACCAGCTCCACACTTAGAATAAACTAACCAGTTCACTGCAACCAAATATCACAACTATGGTGTTTGCATATAAAGGACAAAAAATACAAAACCTCAGTCCAGAGCACGTGCTAAGTGTGACAAAAGAATTCGGGTATCCTTCAATATATCCTTGGTAGTAGCACTGAGCCTAGGAGGGAGAAAGTAAAGTAGTTACCTAGGAGTTGAAAAAACTTTCTAATGACCTCTTAACTTTTTATACTTGGAGCTTTCTGAATACTTATAGGCTCTATACTGTTTATATCATTGTGAATAAAAAGACGTTCAGAAAAAAAGTCTCCCCAGGTTCGCCACTTTCACTGTATTAATGCTGCTTTTCAGATCAATGCTTGGGATTATTAATTTACACCGTTTCCAAAGTTTTATATCATATTTTAGGTAAAATTATTTTCCAAAATACAAATTTAGGTCATTAATTAAAAGACAAAGATTTTGACTCTGGATATTCTTTAAATTCTGATAGTCTGCTAAAAAGAGATGTCTAAAATTTAAGGTCACAAAAAAAACTGAAGATCTAGAAAAACACAAACCAAAAGGATAACTCTGAAGCAATACTAATATCGGAAATGTAGACTTTAAAGCAAAAAGCATTACTAGAGATAAAGAGGTATGTTTCTTAACGATAAGAGTTTCAATTCACCAGGAAGATAAAATATTCCAAATTTGCATTCACTTAGTAACATAGCTTCAAAATATAAAAAGTCAAAAATGAAATAATAATAAAAACAAATGCATAATCATACTAAAGATTTTTAAGCAGACATTTCTGTCAGTAACAAGTAAGTCTAGCATTCAGAATCTACAGAGGACTTGAATAGAATGTTAACCTCATAGAGATAGAATACTACGCTTTAAAACTATACAAAATAGACTTTTCCTGCACAGAGTTCTTTTTTAACTACTTTTTACTGAAGCATATAATTAATTTACAGTGTAGTAGTAGCTTCAGGTGTACAACAAAGTGATTCAGTTATACATACATACACATAAATGTACTCTTTTTCAGATCCTTTTCCATTACAAGTTATTACAAGACATTGAATATACTGTGCTATACAGTAGATCCTTGTCATTTATCTATTTTATAAATAATCACATGTATATATCAATCCCTAAGTCCTAATTTATCTCCCCCTCCATCATCCTTTCTGGTAATCACAAGTTTTATTTTTCTATGTCTGTGAGTCTATTTCCATTTTGTAAATAATTTCACTTATATCATTTTTTAGATTTCACATATAAGTAATATCACATGATATTTGCCTTTCTCCATGTTTTTTCACTTAACATATAAGTCCCCAGGTCCATCTTTGTTGCTACAAATGGCATTACATCATTCTTTTTTATGGCTGCGTAATGTTACACTTTCTTTTTAAAGAACACATAATATTTACAAAAATGAAACAATATTTTGGGCCATGAAGCACAACAAAAAACTTTAAAGGATGGAAATCACACCAAATTCAGTCTCTGACCACAGTGCAATTAACATGGAGACATAGCAAACATCATTACAAACAAAAAAGGAAGATTATATAATTTCTACAATTTCATGGTGCTATATATTTTGGTATAAATCAATGTAATTTTTCTTATTAATGTACTCTTCTATGTTAGAATTAAGGGGAGCAAGAAGAAGCAATATAAGGAAATTAATGGTCCTTTCCAATTAGAAGTAATATATATCAATAATATTCAACAAATTTTTATTATATGCTATGTGATAGGCATTTTTCTAGGTACTAGGGAGGCATCATTGAATAAAAGAGACCAAAAGCTCTGGTCAAATGAAGATTATATTGCACTGAGGGAACAAAAAATAAAGTATATTGATAACCACTATAGAGAAAAACAAAACAGGTGAGGTAAAAGGGTACGAAGATTGAGAGTGCAATTTAAAATAGGGATCGGACTCCCCTGGTGGTCCAGCAGTAAAGAGATCTGCCTGCCAATGCAGGGCACACAGGTTTGATCCCTGGTCCACATGATTCCAGCAAGATTCCACATGCTGCAGGGCAACTAGGGCCATATGCCGCAGCTACTGAAGCACCTGCGCCCTAGAGCCCAAGCTCAGCAACAAGAAGAACCACCACCATGAGAAGCCTACCCACTGCAACTAGAGGGCAGCCCCTGCTAGCTGCAACTAGAGAAAGCCCACTGGCAGCAGTGAAGACCCACCACGGCTAAAAGTATAAATAAAAAAAAAAAAAGTTTTTAAAATTTTAAATCTGGACTACTCAAGGACTAATTGGATGGTTTTGAGCAAAGAACTGAAGAAAATGAGAGAGAAAAACATTGTATCTTGGGAAAGAGCAAACATCTGGATCAGAGGAAATTGAGAAAAGTTTTTGAAAGGAGAACATGTCTGGTATTTTTAAAGAATAGCAAGGAAGCCCATGTGACTTGAACAGAATTACCAATATAAAGGGTAACAGGAAATGAGGTCACAGAGGTAAAGAGGATCAGACTGTGTAAAGCCTGCAGGATACTAAAATGATTTTCACCATTTCACCCTATTTAAAGGTTTTTATTTATTTTTATTTTTGGCTGTGCTGGGTCTTTGTTGCTGCATGTGGGCTTTCTCTTGTTGGTTTTCACTTTGTGGACAATAACTCATCCCATGAAGGCTTCTGAGTAGAGAAGCAACAAGATCTGACCAGGTTGGTCTTTTTTCTTTTTTGATCTGACCAGCTTCCCTGGTGGCTCAGAGGTTAAAGTGTCTGCTTCCAATGTGGGAGACCCAGGTTTGATCCCTGGGACAGGAAGATCCCCTGGAGAAGAAAATGGCAACCCACTCCAGTATTCTTGCCTGGAGAATCCTATGGACGGAGGAGCCTGGTAGGCTACAGTCCACGGGGTCGCAAAGAGTTGGACTCGACTGAACGACTTCACTCACTCACTCACTCAGGTTTTATTAATAGGATTCATCTGGTTGTCACATTGAGACCTGACCCAGGGAATGAGCAGTGTGGAAGCAGGGAGATTATTCAGGAAGTTATCACAATAACCCAAACTAGATACGATCTTTACTTGAAAAACAGTGCTATCAGCAGACAGAGACAGAGGAAGAAGGTAGGTTCTAAGTACATAATTTGAAAGGTAGAATCAATAGGATTCACTGATGGATGAGATGGGGGTAAAACAAAAGAAAAAGATTTCAGTCTATGATTTTGGGTTCAATAATATTTGTGGTTGTTTTTACTATTATTTAATTTCTATTCATTTATTCAACAAAATATAAACTAATTAAATTGTGCTGCAGAGTAGAATATACTAAGTCAGTCGAGTTCGTCTTTAATTTACCAAGACTTCAAGAAACCCTAACAATAGGTGAAATGAGGCATACATAGGTCACTTTACATATATCCTCTGTGAATAAGGTCTTCTATATTAGGATAGTATCCAGTATAAAAAAGGTTTTTAAAAATCTTTAAAACATAAAATTTAAATCTTACCTGAATATTTGAAGATTGAGAATTCATAGATCCTTGATCATACGCATAAACCATGAAATTATTTGCTAAAAAAAAGCTGGATATAAAAAAGAGTGAGGGAATTTTAAGTTATTCTTTTTGAAAAAATATAAAGCAGCAGTCAGCAAACTAATCAAGCTTAAAGCCACATCTGACCTATCTCTGTGTTTGTAAATAAAATTTATTTGCATATAGCTATACCTATTCACTTACATACAGTTCATGGCAGCTTTCATGATACAACAGCAAAGATGAGTCATTTTGACAGAGCTATCATGCTCTTCAAACCCTAAAATATTTACTATCTGGGTCTTTAAAGAAAAAGACTGCCAATCCCTGACAAAGGTAGCATTTTCTTTTCACCTGTGTGTAATTTTTGTTTAAAGTAATATGCATTTACTCAAAATAATATTTCCCATCTTATTATATTCCTTTAAAAAATAAGGAAAAGAAACTATAAGACAAAAGAAAAGCATTTTAAAGCTTACAAAGATACGAAATGGGTGTAGGATTATAAGAGTTTTTTATTCTTTCATTTTTTCTCAATTTTACTATCATGAATATATATTACTATAATGAAGCAGAAGAGCATTCTGTAACAGTCATAGTTCAGCCTTCTCGGGTATCATTCCTTGTCTCCATTATGCTATTTTACTTATGCTTCCTCACCTGGTGCTCACTTCTCAGTCCAATGTAATGTAACTAGACCACCCGGAGTAGCTTCTGCTGAGAATGTGCCATTAAAACTGATGCCATATAATGATCCCCCCATTGTCAAATCCAAAAAGAAAAAGCAGTTCGAGTCAAATAAAACTATCTGATGCACTTCACACTACTGACCATACTCCCCTTCTTTAAACCATCTGCTCTTCAACTTCAATCATACCATTTACCCCTGATTTTTCCCTCATCTCACCTTGTCTCCTTGTGTAAGTCCCTTCATCTGGATCCTTACTTCTTCACTTAAATGTTTCCCTGGCATTCATTATCTGGTTGTTTTTCCCTCTCATTAATATTTACCCCCACCTCCTTATCTTGTTCATTTCTGGTACTTCATTTATACCTAATACATATTTTAAAAAGATGGCTCTGCAACCTACACTTCTCTCCCCTGACCTAAAATAAATATAACTGGCTATTCAAGGTCTTCTGTATTTCATACAAATTTTAGGATTATCTATTCTACTTCCTGAAAAATGCGTGAATATTTTGAGAGAACTGGACTGAAACAGTAGACTATCTTGGTTAGTACAATGGACTTTTATCAATATTAAGTCTTCCAATGTGTAAGCATGGTGTACATTTCCATTTATTTGCTTTCTCTTCTATTTCTTTATCAATGTTTTAGAGTATTCAGAGTTCAGGTCTTTCACATCCCTTCATTAAATTTATTCCCAGGTATTTCTTTCTTTCTGATGCAATTGTAACTAGGATTCCTTTAATTTATTTTTCTGATATTTCATTATTAGTACATCAGTTCAGTTCAGTTCAGTCACTCACTTGTGTCCGACTCTTTGTGACCCCATGAATAGCAGCACGCCAGGCCTTCCTGTCCATCACCAACTCCCGGAGTTCACTCAGACTCACGTCCATCGAGTTAGTGATGACATCCAGCCATCTTATCCTCTGTCGTCCCCTTCTCCTCCTGTCCCCAATCCCTCCCAGCATCAGAGTCTTTTCCAATGAGTCAACTCTTCGCATGAGGTGGCCAAAATACTGGAGTTTCAGCTTTAGCATCATTCCTTCCAAAGAACACCCAGGACTGATGTCCTTTAGAATGGACTGGTTGGATCTCCTTGCAGTCCAAGGGACTCTCAAGATTCTTCTCCAACACCACAGTTCAAAAGCATCAATTCTTCAGTGCTCAGCTTTCTTCACAGTCTAACTCTAACAACCATACATGACTACTGGAAAAACCATAGCTTTGACTAGATGGACCTTTGTTGGCAAAGTAATGTCTCTGCTTTTGAATATGCTATCTAGGTTGGTCATAACTTTCCTTCCAAGGAGTAAGTGTCTTTTAATTTCATGGCTGCAAGAGATCTCTAGTCTTTCCCATTCTGTTGTTTTCCTCTATTTCTTTGCATTGATCACTGAGGAAGGCTTTCTTATCTCTTCTTGCTATTCTTTGGAACTCTACATTCAGATGTTTATATCTTTCCTTTTCTCCTTTGCTTTTCGCTTCTCTCCTTTTTTTCTAAGGCCTCCTCAGACAGCCATTTTGCTTTTTTGCATTTCTTTCCCATGGGGATGGTCTTGATCCCTGTCTCCTGTACAATGTCATGAACCTCATTCCATAGTTCATCAGGCACTCTATCTATCAGATCTAGTCCCTTAAATCTATTTCTCACTTCCACTGTATAATCATAAGGGATTTGATTTAGGTCATACCTGAATAGTCTAGTGGTTTTCCCTACTTTCTTCAATTTAAGTCTGAATTTGGCAATAAGGAGCTCATGATCTGAGCCACAGTCAGCTCCTGATCTTGTTTTGGCTGACTGTATAGAGCTTCTCCATCTTTGGGTGCAAAGAATATAATCAATCTGATTTCGGTGTTGACCATCTGTTGATGTCCATGTGTAGAGTCTTCTCTTGTGTTGTTGGAAGAAGGTGTTTGCTATGACCAGTGCATTCTCTTGGCAAAACTCTATTAGCCTTTGCCCTGCTTCATTCTGTACTCCAAGGCCAAATTTGCCTGCTACTCCAGGTGTTTCTTGACTTCCTACTTTTGCATTCCAGTGCATAGTAATAGAAGAGGTCTATACATTAATTTTGTACCCTGTAGTTTTACTGAATTCATTTATTAGTTCTAATAGTTTTTTGGTGGCATCTCTAGGGTTTTCTGTGGTATCATGCCATTTGCAAATAGTGACTATTATAGTTCTTCCCTTCCGATCTGGATGTTTATTGTTGTTGTTCTGTTACTAAGTAATGTCCGACTCTTTCCATCCCCATGGACTGAAGAATGCTGGACTTCTCTGTCATTCACTATCTCCTGGAGTTTGCTCAAACTCATGTCCATTGAGTTGGTGATGCCACCCAACCATTTCATCTTCTATCACCACCTTCTCCTCCTGCCCTCAGTCTTTCCCAGCATCAGGGTCTTTTCCAATGAGTTGGCTTTTTGCATTAGGTGGCTAAAGTACTGGAGCTTCAACTTCAGTATCAGTCCTTCCAATGAATATTCAGGGTTGATTTCCTTCAGAAAATTATTTCTTTTTAATTGCTATGGTTAGGACTTCCAATACTATGATGAACAAAAGTGATGAGAGCAGGCATCTTTGTCTTACTTGTAGTCTTAGAGAAAAAAGCTTTTAGCTTTTCATCATTGAGTATGATGTTAGCTGTGGGTTTATAAAAATGGCCTTTCACATATAAGTGAAGGGGATTAAGAGATATGAACTACCAGTTATAATACTATATATAGTCTGTAATCTATAAAAATATATAGTCACTATGTTGTACACCTGAAACTAATAAGATATTGTAAGACAACTGTACTTCAGCCAATCAATCAGGCTTACTGCCACTGGACACTTATGGATATCCTCTGACACAGACTTGTCCTATTCCTTCACTGCCCCATCAGATCTCTACCATTGTGTCCAATATCTAATTTTTTTCTGCCACCTCAGTTATATCTCAAAAAAAACCTCTTACACATTCAAAATTATACTTCTTATTATATCTCATATAACTTTTGCAATAGCTTCATAATTGTGATACCATCCTAATTATTATGCAGGTAATTTCCAAAAATAGAGTATACACATGCTCGATCCATCTCCCAGGCTCCAATTCCTTTATTTCTTACTACTGCTTATAGTTCTGATAATATATTCAAATGCAATATGCATTCTCTCTTATGCACTTGAAAAGCTCTTTGAGTTGTCATTTACTATTCTTCCCTTTTGTCTAAAGGAGTAGGTTAACTCTTTTACTCAATGCCATTTTTTGGCATCTAATAACACAATGAATCATTGTTTATATTTCTCTCTTTAAGAAACTTCCTGTCAGCCAAAATATTTCATTTTTTCTTTTTTCTCTGCCAAACATTTCTGGAAAAGCCATTTTCACTTAAAACTTTCAGTTTCTCACAATTCAGCTCTCCTTAATACCACATAATCTAGTTCT
Source organism: Cephalophus harveyi (assembly GCA_006410635.1). Classification (NCBI taxonomy): domain Eukaryota; kingdom Metazoa; phylum Chordata; class Mammalia; order Artiodactyla; family Bovidae; genus Cephalophus; species Cephalophus harveyi. Next base: position 228,141 of record SJYT01030267.1, read on the forward strand.
ATACCCAAAATTTAACTGAAATCAACCTCTTGAAAGTTACAAATTGCTTCCAAGCCAGCATTTCTCAACTGGTTTTCCATCAAATAATTAAACCCGATATAAAGTTATTTAAATTATTTTCACAATATTCTTAGGGATGGTATGTAGCTATTACTTTTTTCCATAAACTATTCACCAGCTCCCACAGTACTGTATGATCTAATTCTATACTAAATCCCTTATTTCATATTCTTAGTGTTGAGCCTGCCTCCCTGATCAAACCCTAACTGATACAGTTACAGACTTACGTCTTTTTTATTACATCCTACCTTGATTATATAGATCCTGCTGGCTCTCCTAACTTAAGATCATACAGATTAATCTTCAGATGAATCCTTATTCTTCCTGTTCCTAGCCCCCCTATTCACTAAAGACTATTTGAGGCATTAGGACCAAAACAATAATTCACAGGAAGCATTTGTTCATCTGAGGCAACTAAACAGTTTAATAACTACATGATTTTTAATATTCTATTTTTATCATAAGCAAGCAAATTCATATAAATAAAATTAAGTCTAAAAATAAAACATTACCTTTGCTTAAGGTGCACAGTATATGGTTTCTTATCTATTGAAATACTATAGGATACCTGTTCCTAGAAAATCCAGAAAAACTGAGAGTAAAGACAAATGTAACAGAAGAAGTAAAACAACAATTTTATCTTGACTAATCCTTGCAAATAATGCTTTAAAAGTCTCAGACTATGTGTGATTTAAAATCTGCAATAATATATCAAAATTTTTAACATTTATTACATAATCTATTCTTACTATTTCTGCAAAATTAGTCCAATAAAAGGAATCATAAAGCACTAGAAACCTATTTGTAACTGAATTTTAAACTATTTTAAAAGAAGAGACTATGTGCCATGTCATAACATCTATTCAATTGCATCACTGGGATATTAAGGTACTCTATTTCAGTGAAGCTTAACTTACTTCACTAAGCACAAAAGTCATTCATTTTAACCATTTTCCTGAAATGTATGCCCTATTTCCTATATTTTTAAGCAGAAGATTCTTAAAATATGGCATAGATTTTTACTCTAACTCTACTATTCTCAAGTTAAAACATGGCAGTGAGTTGCAATATCAGTTAGTCAGTGAATCTTAGAGATGAGACTTTATCTTTCAAAAAGAGAACACATGAAAAGCAAGAGTTAGAATATCATTAAAAAGAAAACTCAGTAAAAACTAAAAAGACATAAATACCAGAACATAGGATCAGTGAAAATAAGAAACAGCCAGAATAAAATACAAATTTTTAAAAAAATAATAATAAGGCAAGTTGTTAAAAGGTCTAGTAAATGGCCAAAAATGGTTATATAAGATATTAATTTTAGGGGAAACTGAATGAACTTATATGGGAATTCAAGGTAGCATCTTTGTGATTTTTGTAACTCCAAAATCATGCCAAAATTCTTAAAGTTGTTTTTTTTTTAAGTAAGACCAGAAAGAAGCAAAACATGTGTATGTCAGATAAAAGGCAGAAATACCAAACATAAGATCCTGATACTGAAGTAGCAGCATGTCCTAGCTTTAAATTTTTGGTCCTGGAGGAATCAACTTGCCTGACTTCAGGCTATACTACAAAGCTGCAGTCATCAAGACAATATGGTACTGGGACAAAGACAGAAATATAGATCAATGGAACAAAATAAAAAGCACAGAGATAAATCCACACACCTATGGACACCTTATCTTTGACAAAGGAGGCAAGAATATACAATGGAAAAAAAGACAATCTCTTTAACAAGTGGTGCTGGGAAAACTGGTCAGCCACTTGTAAAAGAATGAAATTAGAACACTTTATAACACCATACACAAAAATAAACTCAAAATGGATTAAAGATCTAAATGTAAGACCAGAAACTATAAAACTCCTAGAGGAAAACATAGGCAAAACACTTTCTGACATAAATCACAGCAGGATCCTCTGACCCACCTCTCAGAGTAATGGAAATAAAAGCAAAAATAAACAAATGGGACCTAATTAAACTTAAAAGCTTTTGCACAGTAAAGGAAACTATAAGCAAGGTGAAAAGACAATCTTCCAAATGGGAGAAAATAATAGCAAATGAAGCAACTGACAAAGAATTAATCTCAAAAATATACAAGCAACTCTTGCAGCTCAATTCCAGAAAAATAAACGACCCAATCAAAAAATGAGCCAAAGAACTAAACAGACATTTCTCCAAAGAAGACATACAGATGGCTAACAAACACATGAAAAGATGCCCAACATCACTCATTATCTGAGAAATGCAAATCAAAACCACAATGAGGAACCATTTCACACCAATCAGAATGGCTGCTATCCAAAAGTCTACAAACAATAAATGCTGGAGAAGGTGTGGAGAAAAGGGAACCCTCTTACACAGTTGGTGGGAATGCAAACTAGTACAACCACTATGGAGAACAGTGTGGAAATTCCTTAAAAAACTGAATATAGAACTGCCATACGACCCAGCAATCCCACTGCTGGGCATACACACTGAGAAAACCAGAACTGAGAGAGACACGTGTACCCCAATGTTCGTTGCAGCACTGTTTACAATAGCCAAGACATGGAAGCAACCTAGATATCCATTGGCAGACAAATGGATAAGAAAGCTGTGGTACATATACACAATGGAATATTACTCAGCCATTAAAAAGAATACATTTGAATCAGCTCTAATGAGGTGGATGAAACTGGAGCCTATTATACAGAGTAAGTCAGAAGGAAAACACCAATATAGTATACTTACGCATATATATGGAATTTAGAAAGATGGTAATGAAAACCCTATATAAGAGACAGCAAAAGAGACACAGATGTATAGAACAGTCTTTTGGACTCTGTGGGAGAAGGCGAGGATGGAATGATTTGAGAGAATAGCATTGAAACATGTATAATATCGTATGTGAAACAGATCACCAGTCCAGCTTCCATGCATGAGTCAAGGTGCCCAGGGCAAGGTGCACCTCAGACAAGGTGCACTGGGATGACCCTGAGGGATGGAATGAGGAGGGAGGTGGAAAGGGGGTTCAGGATGGGGAACACATGTACACCCATGGCTGATTCATGTCAATGTGTGGCAAAACCCACTACAATATTGTTAAAAATAATAATAAAATTTACATGGGTGAGGAAACTCTCAGGGATCTGAATGTAATAACTGAACAGAGATGCGGCAGAATCTTTATCTCTCTTAAAAGTGGACCTGATGTGCAAGTCTCCCTATGTAGTTCTTAGGTGAATATTTTTCTCAAAACAAAAACATAATAATTATTAAGATGTTGGTATACCAGATATACTTCTTTTACTGTACTTTCACTGTGGGAGTTAGCATAAAATGCATTCTATTTACAGACTACATATAGAGAATTAGCTAGATCTTTTAAAAATGTAGAGGGTTTGATTAATGGAGACCAAACAAGAATTTACTGAATAATACCAGCAAATATGTTTTTTAACATTTAATAACAGACTTTCGAAGATTAAGAAATTCAGTCCCTTCTGGTACTTTCCAAATAAGTCTACGATAATGTTATTTGCAAAGGGTTACAACAATTTCAACACTTTCAGAAAACAATTTTCCTGTTCACTTGCTCATATGATTCCCAACTCACTTATCTTCAATAGAACAGGATACAAAGTCTGAAGATAAACCCAGACACTTATGGTCATCTAATCTATGACAAAGCAGTGAATATAAATAGAGAAAAGATGGTCTCTTCAAAAAGTGGTGGTGGGAGAAATGGACAGCTACACGTAAAAGGATGAAATTAGAACATTCTCTAACACCATACACAAAAATACACTCAAACTGGATTAAAGACATAAATACAAGCTGGACACTATAAAACTCTCAGAGGACAACATGCATAAAACACTCTTTAACATAAATCAAAGCAATATCTTTTTCATTTATCTCCTAGAGTAATGAAAATAAAAGCAAAAATAAACAAATGGGACCTACTTAAACTTAAAAGTTATGGCATAGCAAGAAACCATAAACAAAATGAAAAGATGGGAGGAAAATATTTGCAAACAAAGTGACCAACAAGGGATTAATCACCAAAATATACAAGTAGCTTGTGAGCTCTAAATAAAAAAACACAAACAAACACACCCAACCAAAAAATGGATGGAAGATCTAAATAGACCTTCCTCTAAAGAAGACATATACATGGGCAAGAGGAACATAAAAAGATGCTCAACATCACAAATTATTACAGAACTGCAAATCAAAACTACAATGAGGTATCTCGTCACACTGGTCAGAATGGCCATCATCAAAAAATCTAATAAATAATAAAGTTTGTCAAAAACATCTGCAAACAATAAATTCTGTAGAGGGACTGGAGAAAAGGGAAACCTCCCCTACACTGAGTGAAGTTGCTCAGTTGTGTCCGACTCTTTGCGACCCCATGGACTGTAGCCTACCAAGCTCCTCTGTCCATGGGATTTTCCAGGCAATAGTACTGAAGTGGATTGCCATTTCCTTCTCCAGGGGATCTTCCCGACCCAGGGATCGAACCCGGGTCTCCCGCATTGTAGACAGATGCTTTACCATCTGAGCCACCAGGGAAGTCCTTCCCCTACACTGTTGGTGGGAATATAAATTGGTACAGCCACTAGGGAGAACAGTATGGAAGTTCACTTAAAAAATAAAACCAGAGCTACCATATAATCCAGCAATCCCACTCCTGGACATATACCTGGAGAAAACTATAATTCAAAAAATACATGCATCCCAATGTTCACTGCACCACAATTTACAATAACCAGGACAGGAAAGCAACCTAAATGTCCATCAGTGGATAAAGATATAAAGACGTGGTACTTATTTCCAATGGAGTATCACTCATACATATTAAAATAAATAAATAAATAAGGCCATTTGCAGCAACATGGATAGATCTAGAGATTGCCATAGTGAGTAAAGTAAGTCAGACAGAGAAAGACAGACATCATATGATATTGTTTACATGTACAATCTAAAAAAAAAACTGGTACAAATGAACTTATTTATAAAAGAGTTATAGATATAGAAAACAAACTAATGGTTACCAAGGAAGAAAAGGGGACAGTTAAACTGCGTGATTGGGACTGACATTTACAAACTACTATATATAAAACAGGTAACTAGTAAGAACCTACTATATACAGCACAGAGAACTCTACTCAATACTCTGCAATAACCTATGTGGGAATAGAATCTAAAAAAAAGAAGATATATGTGTAATCAATTCACTTTGCTGTGCGGCAGAACTAACACATTTTAAATTAACTATATTCTAATAAAAACTAATTTTTTAAAAAAATCATAAGATGCCAGAAAAAAAATCACTTCATCTTCACAAAACATATTTAAGTAAAGGTCTAGAAACCATGCAGTTCTTCACTGGGGGACTTGAAAAAGTAGATTTATCTGGATTTACAGTGACCTACATTGAGAATTTATCTTTCTGTTTAATAAAACCTATGGACTAGTTGGATAGTGTCTTAGTTCAGGTTCTCTAAAAACAGGGTCTGAAATGAGGATACTTTTGTCAGTGGTCTATTTAGGAAGCACTCTCTGGAGGAACCTGCAACAAAGACAAAGAAGCAAAATAGGGAGAAAGATAAAGCTAAAGAAAATATGATTACAGGTAAATTCTAGCCTTAGACTGGCTGATTAAGACATTGTGTCTCAAAGTTTCTTCCAACCTGAGACAATAAAGCTGGACTTTTAAACCCATGTAACAATTAGTCCCTGGCTGAAGAGTTATCCTGGGAGGATGTGGTCAACGAGTAACTGGCAGGCAGCTCAATAACTGAAAGGCAATTCTCCAAAGAAGGTTACAAACTCTTGAAGTAGTATGGGAACCAACAACCCAAACTGAAATTATAAAACAATTCTGATCAGGGGCTTGGAGTTAAAAATTATAGCTGAAAACTTCCAAAACTTGTAAAGGAAACAGAAATCTGGGTGCAGAAAGCACAGAAGACCAAAAATAAGATGATCACAAAGAGACATACATCAATACATACATGATAATTAAAATGTAATAACAATAAAAATTAAATAAAAGGAAAATCTGAAAGACAGCAAGAGAAAGATAAAATCATATACAAGAGATGCCTCATAAGACTATCAAATGATTATTCTTCAAACTTGCAGGCCAAAAGGGAGTTGTACGATATATTCAAAATCCTAAAAAGGAAACCCTGCAAACTAGGGTACTCTGGTGAGCAGTTACCATTTAGAATTGGGGGAGAGACAAAGAGATTTTTAGACAAGCTAAACTAAAGAGTTAATCAATATTCGGTTCAGTTCACTTGCTCAGTCATGTCCGACTCTCGACGACCCCGTGAACCGCAGCATGCCAGGCCTTCCTGTCCACCAAGGAGGGAGTTTACCTAAACTCACGTCCATTGAGTTGGTGATGCCATCCAGCCATCTCATCCTCTGGGGTCCCCTTCTCCTTCTGCCTTCAATCTTTCCCAACATCAGGGTCTTTTCCAATTAGTCAGGTCTACGCATCGGGTGGCCAAAATATTCAAGTTTCAGCTTCAACATCAGTCCTTCCAATGAAAATCGAGGACTGGTCTCCTTTAGGATGGACTGGCTGGATCTCCTTGCAGTCCAAGGGACTCTTAAGAGTCTTCTCCAACACCACAGTTCAAAAGTATCAATTCTTCGGCACTCAGCTTTCTTTATAGTCCAACTTTCACATCCATACATGACTACTGGAAAAATCGTAGCCTTGACTAGATGGGACCTTTGTTGGCAAAGTAATATCTCTGCTTCTTAATATGCTATCTAGGTTGGCCATAAGCTTCCTTCCAAGGGGTAAGCATCTTTTAATTTCATGGTGGCAATCACCATCTGCAGTGATTTTGGAGCCCCCCAAAATAAAGTCAGCCACTGCCTCCACTGTTTCCCCATCTACTTGCCATGAAGTGATGGGACCGGATGTCATGGTCTTCGTTTTCTGAATGTTGAGCTTTAAGCCAACTTTTTCACTCTCCTCTTTCACTTTCATCAAGAGGCTCTTTAGTTCTTCTTCACTTTCTGCCATAAGGGTGGTGTCGTCTGCGTGTCTGACGTTACTGACATTTCTACCTTCAATCTTGATTCCAGCTTGGGCTTCCTCCAGCCCAGCGTTTCTCATGATGTACTCTGCATATAAGTTAAATAAGCAGGGTGACAATATACAGCCTTGACAAACTCCTTTTCCTATTTGGAACCAGTCTGTTGTTCCATGTCCAGTTCTAACTGTTGCTTCCTGACCTGCATACAGATTTCTCAAGAGGCATGTCAGGTGGTCTGGTATTCCCATGTCCTTCAGAATTGTCCACAGTTTAGTGTGATCCACACAGTCAAACGCTTTGGCATAGTCAATAAAGCAGAAATAGAGTTTTTTCTGGAACTCTCTTGCTTTCTCCATGATCCAGCAAATGTTGGCAATTTGATCTCTGGTTACTTTGCCTTTTCTAAAACCAGCTTGAACATCTGGAACTTCATGGTATACGTATTGCTGAAGGATGGCTTGGAGAATTTTGAGCATTACTTTACTAGCGTGTGAGATGAGCGCAATTGTGTGGTAGTTTGAGCATTCTTTGGCATTGCCTTTCTTTGGGATTGGAATGAAAACTGACCTTTTCCAGTCCTGTGGCCACTGCTGAGTTTTCCAAATTTTCTGGCCTATTGAGTGCAGCACTTTCACAGCATCATCTTTCAGGAGTTGAAATAGCTCAACTGGAATTCCATCACTTCCACTAGTTTTGTTGGCAGTGATGCTTCCTAAGGCCCACTTGACATCACATTCCAGGATGTCTGGCTCTAGGTGAGTGTGAGTGATCACACCATCGTGATTATCTGGGTCGTGAAGATCTTTTTTGTATAGTTCTTCTGTGTATTCTTGCCACCTCTTCTTAATATCTTCTGCTTCTGTTAGGTCCATACCATTTCTGTCCTTTATTGAGCCCATCTTTGCATGAAATGTTCCCATGGTATCTCTAATTTTCTTGAAGAGATCTCTATACTCTTTCCCATTCTGTTGTTTTCCTCTATTTCTTTGCACTGATTGCTGAGGAAGGCTTTCTTATCTCTCCTTGCTATTCTTTGGAACTCTGCATTCAGATGGGTATATCTTTCCTTTTCTCCTTTGCTTTTCACTTCTCTTCCTTTCGGAGCTATTTGTAAGGCCTCCTCAGACAGCCATTTTGCTTTTTTGCATTTCTTTTTCTTGGGGATGGTCTCGATCCATGTCTCCTGTACAATATCATGAACCTCCAACCATAGTTCATCAGGCACTCTGATGATCGGCACAGGGGTGGCGGCTGCGCAAGGGTGCAAGAGCGGCCAAGAGGAGTTACCCCACATCCAAGGTCGAGAGGCACTGCCCCATGACCAAGGTAAGAAGCAGCAGCTGCACTTTGCTGGAGCAGCCATGAAGAGATACCCCACGTCCAAGGTAAGAGAAACCCAAGTAAGACGGTAGGCGCTGAGAGAGGGCATCAGAGGGCAAACACTGAAACCACAGTCACAGACAACTAGCCAATCTGATCACATGGACCACAGCTTGTCTAACTCAGTGAAAATAAGCCATGCCATGTGGGGCCATCCAAGACAGATGGGTCATGGTGGAGAGGTTTGACAGAATGTGGTCCACTGGTGAAGGGAATGGCAAACCTCTTCAGTATTCTTGCCTTGAAAACCCCATGAACAGCAGGAAAAGGCAAAAAGATAGGACACTGAAAGATGAACTCCCCAGGTCGGTAGGTGCCCAATATGCTACTGGAGATCAGTATTGGAGTACAGAATGAAGCAGGGCAGAGGCTAATAGAGTTTTGCCAAGAGAACGCACTGGTCATAGCAAACACCCTCTTCCAACAACACAAGAGAAGACTCTACACAGGGACATCACCAGATGGCCAACACCGAAATCAGATTGATTATATTCTTTGCAGCCAAATGTGGAGAGGCTCTATACAGTCAGCAAAAAAAAGACTGGGAGCTGACTGTGGCTCAGATTATTAACTCCTTATTGTGAAATTCAGACTTAAATTGAAGAAAGTGGGGAAAACCAGTAGACCATTCACATATGACCTAAATCAAATCCCTTATGATTATCAATATTAAAGATAGTGTAACAGAAACATTAAATGGTCTTCTTTAAGAGGAAAACAAAGGTTGTAATAAGAAGTAAGGATCTACAGGAAAGGAAAAATCCCACTAATAAAGGCAAAAATAAAAGCTGAGGATCAACAACTTAAATAAGTTATCATGAAGATTAAAATTTAACAACTGCAAAATCAAGTAAAACTAAAATAATTGGTAACAGGATATACATGAAGACATAAAATATGACAACAATAACAAAAAAATGTGGGAGAGGGGAGTGAAAATATAGCTCTATAAGAATGTGTTTGAACTTAAAGAACTACCTGGTTAAAAACAAGCAGAGTTATAGGTCAACATATATGAACCCGCATGGTCACCACAAATCAGAAACCTACAATAGATACACAAAAACTACAGATAAAGGAACACACAAGACAAGAAAATCATCAAACCACAAGCAAAGAAACAAAAAGAAGAAACAGAAGAACTACAAAAACAAGAAGAAAACAAGTAACAAAATGGCAATAAGTACATATCTATCAGTAATTACTTTAAAGGTCAATGTAATTGATTAAATGTCCAATCAAAAGACATAAGGTGGCTAACCGTATTTAAAAAAAAAAAGATGAGTCTTTATGCTGCTTAAAGGAGAATCATTCAGAACTAAACACACACGTTGACTGAAAATGAAGGGATGAAAAAAGATATTTCTTGAAAACAGCAACAACAACAAAGGGGGGGATAGCAATTCTCATATCTCATATCTCATAAGACAAAATGGACTTTAAAACAAAGTCTATAGCAAAAGACAAAGAATGGCATTGTAAAATAGTAAGCAGATCAACAATGAAGAAGACATTATACTCATTAATATATATGCACCTTTCACAGAAGCACTTGTATTAGGTGCATATGTATTTTTAAAATTTCATATATATTATTATTTTATATTTATATAAATATGTAAAGTAAATGTTAACAGACATAAAGAGAAAAATTAACAATAATACAATGGCAGTAGGAACTTTAACACCTTATATCAATGGACAGATCATCCAGGCAGAAAATGAATAAGAGAAGAGTGACCTTAAATAGCACAACAACCAGTTGGACTTACTAGATATCTACAGGACATTCTATCCAAAATCATCATAATACATATTATTTTCAAGCACAAAAGGAATATTCTCCAGGATAGATCACATACTAGGTCATAAAACAACTTCCAACAATTTAATGATAAAAACTGTATTAAACATTTTTTTCTGACAACAGTATGAAAATAGAAATCAAATAGAGGAAGAAAAATGAGGAAAGCAAAACACATAGGGACTAAACAATGAATGTTACTAAAAAATGAATAGGGCAATGAAGAGATCAAAGATAAATAAAAAATACCCCAATACAAATGAAAATCACAGCTTTCCAAAACCTATGAGATGCAGCAAAAGCAATTTTAAAAAGAAGGCTTTTTTAAAAAAAAAGAACTCAAAAAATATAAAAAATATCAAGTAAACAACCTAACCTATCATCTAAAGAAATTAGAAAAAGAACAAGTAAAGCCCAAAGTCATAACTAATAATGATCAAAGAGGGAATAAGTAGAGATCAAAACAACAACAAAAAAAATCAAGGAATCCAAAAGCTGGTTTTTGGAAAAGATATAATTGATGAACTTTTAGCTAGGGTCATCAAGAAAACAAGAGGAGACCCTAATAAACAAAAGCAGAAATGAAAGACATAAATAAAAAGCAATATCACAGAGACACAAAAAAAATCATAGAGAGATAATACCACAGTTATACACCAACTGGACAAGCTAGAAGAAGTACATAAATTTCTAGAAACATACAAGCTTCCAAGATGGAATAAGGAAAATGTAGACAATGTGAATAGATAGATGACTATTGGTGGAACTGCACTTGTAATTTTAAAAAACTTACAACCAGCAAAAGTCAAGGACCAAATGACTTCATAAAGAAATTCTACCAAACATTTAAAGAAGAGATAATATCTGTCCTTCTCAAACTATTCCAAAATATTGAAGAAGATGGAACATTCACAAATTAATTCTATAAGATCATTACCCTGATACCAAAACAAGTAAAGACACCACAACAAATAAAATTACACCCCAATACTGCTAATGAATATAGTTGCAAAGGTCCTCAACAAAATATAAACAAACCAAACACAATATATAGAAAGGCTCAAACACCATAATCAAGTAGGATTTAGTACAGGAATACAAGGATGGTTCAATATCTGCAAATCAATTTGATACACATTAACAAAAAGAATAAAAATCACATCATTTCAATTAATGTGTAAAATTTACCTGACAAAATTCCATATTGACTCATCATAAAACTCTCAGCAACAAAAAGCCCTTCCTCTAAAATCAGGAATAGGACAAGAATGACCACTTTCACCACTTCTATTCAACACAGTATTAGAGGTCCTAGACACAACAGTCAGACAAGAAAGGCATAAAGGCACTCAAATTAGAAGGGAAGAAGTAAAGCTGTCACTATTTAGAGATGATAAGATACCATACAAAGAAAACTCTTAAGCCTCCATCAAAAACCTATTAGAACTAATAAATGAATTCAGTAAAGCTGCAGGATACAAAATTAGTATACAGAATTTCATTGTCTTTTTTATACACTAATAATAAACTAACATAAAGAGAAAGCAAGAACATAATTGCTTTCAACTGCATCAAAAGGAATAAAATATCTCAGAATAAACATAACCAAGGAGGTAAAAGACTTACATTCTGAACATTATAAAATGCTGATGAAGGAAATTGAAAATGATAAGAAATGGAAAGTTATCCTGTGTTTTGGATTAGGAAAATTAATATTAAAATGTAAATACGACTCAAAGCAATCCAGAGATTTTATGCAATCTCTTAACAAAATACCCATGACATTTTTCACAGAATTAGAACAAAAAAATCCTAAAATTTATTTGGAACCACAAAACACATCAAATATCCAAAGCAATCTTGAGAAAGAAGAGATGGAAGTGTCATGCTTTCTGACTTCAAATTAATTTGAAGGTACTTTACACCACAAAGCTACATTAATCAAAATAGCATGATACAGGCACAAAAACTGACACACAGGTCAATAGGCAAGAATAGCCCAGAAATAAACCCACAAACTTACAGTTAATTAATTTACAATAGGGGAGACAAGAAAACAATGGAGAAAAGACAGTCTCTTCAATAAATGGTGCTGGGGAAAGTGAACAGTTACATGTAAAAGAATGAAATTAAAATCTTTCTTTACATCATATAGAAAAGTAAACTCAAAATGGATTAAAGACCTTAATGTAAGACTGGAAACCATAAAACATTTAGAAAAGAACACAGGCAGAACACTCTTTGACATAAATTATAGCAATATTTTTAATATCTGACTCCTAAGGCAAAAGAAAAGCAAAAATAAGCAAATGGTTCCTGGTGGTGGTTTAGTCACTAAGTCACGTCCAACTTTTGTGACCCCATGGACTATAGCCTACCAGGCTCCTCAGTCCACCAGATGCTCCAAACAAGAATACTGGAGTGAGTTGCCATTTCCTTCTCCAGGGGATCTTCCCAACCCAAGGATTGAACTGAAATCTCCTGCACTGCAGGCAGATTCTTTACCAACTGAGCTAAAAGCTTCTGCAAAGGCAAGGGAAACCATCACCAAAATGAACGAACTACTAGTAAATGGGACAAAGTATTTGCCGAAATGCTACTGGTACTTGAATGCAATCTCAAAAACGACAAAATGATCTCTGTTTGTTTCCAAGGCAAACCATTCAATATCACGGTAATCCAAGTAATATGCCCCGACCAGTAACGCTGAAGAAGCTGAAGCTGAACGGTTCTATGAAGACCTACAAGACCTTTCAGAATTAACATCCCCAAAAGATGTCGTTTTCATTACAGGGGACTTGAGTGCAAAAGTAGAAAGTCAAGAAACACCTGGAGTAACAGGCAATTTGGCCTTGGAGTACAGAATGAAGCAGGGCAAAGGCTAATAGAGTTTTACCAAGAAAATGCACTGGTCATAGCAAATACTCTCTTCCAACAACACAAGAGAAGACTCTACACATGGACATCATCAGATGGTCAACACCGAAATCAGATTGATTATATTCTTTGCAGCCAAAGATGGAAAAGCTATATACAGTCAGCAAAAACAAGACCAGGAGCTGACTGTGGCTCAGATCATGAACTCCTTATTGCCAAATTCAGACTTAAATTGAAGAAAGTGGGGAAAACCACTAGACCATTCAGATATGACCTAAATCAAATCCATAATGACTATAGAGTGGAAGTGAGAAATAGATTTAAGGGACTAGATCTGATAGAGTGCCTGATGAACTATGGTTGGAGGTTCATGACACTGTACAGGAGACAGGGATCAAGACCACCCCCAAGAAAAAGAAATGCACAAAAACAAAATACCTGTCTGGGGAGGCCTTACAAATAGCTGTGAAAAGAAGAGAAGCAAAATGCAAAAGAGGAAAGGAAAGATATACCCATCTGAATGCAGAGTTCCAAAGAATAGCAAGGAGAGATAAGAAAGCCTTCCTCAGCAATCAGTGCAAAGAAATAGAGGAAAACAATAGAATGGGAAAGACTAGAGATCTCTTTAAGAAAATTAGAGATACCATGGGAACATTTCATGCAAAGATGGGCTCAATAAAGGACAGAAATGGTATGGACCTAACAGAAGCAGAAGATATTAAGAAGAGGTGGCAAGAATACACAGAAGAACTGTACAAAAAAGATCTTCACGACCCAGATAATCATGATGAGGAATCAAGATTGCAGGGAGAAATATCAATAACGTCAGGTATGCAGATGACACCACCCTTATGGCAGAAGGGTGAACTAAAGCGCCTCTTGATGAAAGTGAAAGAGGAGAGTGAAAAAGTTGGCTTAAAGCTCAACATTCAGAAAACTAAAACCATGGCATCCGGTCCCATCACTTCATGGGAAATAGATGGGGAAACAGTGGAGGCAGTGGCTGACTTTATTTTGGGGGGCTCCAAAATCACTGCAGATGGTGATGGCCTCCATGAAATTAAAAGATGCTTATTCCTTGGAAGGAAAGTTATGACCAACCTAGACAGTATATTAAAAAGCAGAGATATTACTTTGCCAACAAAAGTCTGTCTAGTCAAGGCTATGGTTTTTCCAGTAGTCATGTATGGATGTGAGAGTTGGACTATAAAGAAAGCTGAGTGCCAAAGAATTGATGCTTTTGAACTGTGGTGTTGGAGAAGACTCTTGAGAGTCCCTTAGACTGCAAGGAGACCCAACCAGTCCATCCTAAAGGAGATCAGTCCTGGATATTCACTGGAAGAACTGATGTTGAAGCTGAAACTCTAATACTTTGGCCACCTGATGCAAATAGCTGACTCATTTGAAAGACCTTGATTCTGGGAAACACTGAGGGCAGGAGGAGAAGGGGATGACAGAGGATGAAATGGCTGGATGGCATCACCGACTCAATGGACATGGGTTTGGGTAGACTCTGGCAGTTGGTGATGGATAGGGAGGCCTGGCGTGCTGCATTTCATGTAGTCACAGAGTCAGACATGACTGAGTGACTGAACTGAACTGAACTTGCAAACAATACAAGTGATGAGGGATTAATATCCAACATATATAAACAGCTCATATAATTCAAAAAGAAAAAAGAAACAACCCAGGAAAAAAAATGCCAGAAGACCTAAACAGACATTTTCCAAAAAAGACCTACAGATGGCCAACTGTCACATTGAAAAATATTCAACATAACTAATCATCAGAAAAATGAAAGTAAAACCTCAGTGAGGGAATTCCCTGGTGGTCCAGTTGCTAAGACTCCATGCTGTCAATGCAGAGGGCCTGGGTTCAATCCCTAGACCAGGAATTAGATCCCACATGCCACAATTAAAGTATACACGCTGCAATGAAAAGGCTGCACATCACAACTAATGATTCCTCATGTCACAAAGAAGATCCCACCAGCCACAATAAATTTTTTTTTTAATATACCATTGTTATACATTCAATGCTATAGACATTCATTCAGTTTTTTATATTCCACATATAAATGATAACAGAGAGAACTGTCTTTCCCTGATTAATTTCAGTAAGCATAATACCCTCTAAGTCTATCCACTTTGCTGCAAATGTCAGAATTTCATTCTTTTTATGGCTGAGTAATATTCCATCATATGTATGTATGTATGTGTGTGTGTGTGTTTTTATGCAATCTTCTGTTAATGGACACAGGTTACTTCCATATCTTCACTATTGTAAATAATGCTATGGAGAACATTAGGGTGCATGTAAATTTTTGAATTAGTATTTTCAGGGGGGTTTTGGAATATGTACACAGAAGTGGAACTGCTTTATTATACGGTAGTTCTATTTTCAGTTTTCTAAGGACTCTCCTAGAGAAGGCAATGGCACCCCACTCCAGTAGTCTTGCCTGGAAAATCCCATGGACGGAGGAGCCTGGTAGGTTGCAGTCCATGGGGTCGCTGAGGGTAGGACACAACTGAGCGACTTCACTTTCATTTTTCACTTACATGCATTGGAGAAGAAAATGGCAACCCATTCCAGTGTTCTTGCCTGGAGACTCCCAGGGATGGGGGAGCCTGGTGGGCTGCCGTCTAAAGGGTTGCACAGAGTCGGACATGACTGAAGTGACTTAGCAGCAGCAGCAGCAGCAAGGATTCTCCAAATGTTTATCATGGTGGCTGTACCATGTAAACACAAAGAGAAACAGACTCACAGATATAGAGAACAAATTAGTGGTTATCTATGGGAGAGAAGAGTGGTGGAGGGCAAGTTAGAGGTATGGAATTAAAAGGTACAAAGTACTATGTGTGAAATAAGTAAGCAACAAGGTTATATTTGACAGCACAGGTGTATGTGTCCATTAGTTTGAAATCACTTTAAATGGAGTAAAACCCACAAAAATATTGAATCACAATGTGGTACATCTGAAACTAATATAAATCAAACATATTGCAATATAAAAATCAATCATCCAGGGAGTTTAAGGTACACATAGGGAAGACAGTCAATCAGTTTAGTTCAGTTCAGATGCTCAGTCGTGTCCAACTCTCTGCGACCCCATGAACCGCAGCACGTCAGGCCTCCCTGTCCATCACCAACTCCCGGAGTCCACCCAAAACCATGTCCATTGAGTTGGTGATGTCATCCAACCATCTTATCCTCTGCCATCCCCTTCTCCTCGTGCCCTCAATCTTTCTCAGCATCAGGGTCTTGCAAATGAGTCAGCTCTTCGCATCAGGTGGCCAAAGTATTGGAGTTTCAGCTTCAACATCAGTCCCTCCAATGAACACCCAGGACTGATCTCCTTTAGGATGGACTGGTTGGGTCTCCTTGCAGTCCAAGGGACTCTCAAGAGTCTTCTCCAACACCACAGTTCAAAAGCATCAATTCTTCGGCACTCAGCTTTCGTTATAGTCCAACTCTCACATCCATACATGACTACTGGAAAAACCATAGCCTTGACTAGATGGACCTTTGTTGACAAAGTAATGTCTCTGCTTTTTAATATGCTGTCTAAGTTGGTCATAACTTTCCTTCCAAGGAGTAAGCGTCTTTTAATTTCATGGAGGCCATCACCATCTGCAGTGATTTTGGAGCCCCCCAAAATAAAGTCAGCCACTGCCTCCACTGTTTCCCCCATCTATTTGCCATGAAATGATGGGACCAGATGCCATGGTCTTAGTTTTCTGAATGTTGAGCTTTAAGCCAACTTTTCACTCTCCTCTTTCACTTTCATGAAGAGGCTCTTTAGTTCTTCTTCACTTTCTGCCATAAGGGTGGTGTCATAGGCATTCCTGACGTTATTGATATTTCTCCCTGCAATCTTGATTTCAGCTAGGGCTTCCTCCAGCCCAGCGTTTCTCATGATATACTCTGCACATAAGTTAAATAAGCAGGGTTGTCAGGGGTCAGCGTGAGGAATCCCACCCATGACAAGGTAATGAAGAAGGAAGCCTAACAAAACGCAAGGACATGATCAGGTTTCAGGGGTTCCCCCTGGAATTTCCTGAACATCCACCCCCCAAAAAATAAGAATCTGCCAGCCTCTGTACTCTGCTTTTCCACTCTTCTAATATACTCTGGAAAAAGTCAAATCAGGGCTTTAGTCTTCTGCATTTGAAAGGGATGTTTCAGTTAAACAGCATAATTTTGTATTACCCATTGATCTCTATGTACAATCAAAAAGGTATAAAAGGACATTCTAGACAATAGAGGCTGGGGTCAGTCGCTGGACTGGTTTCCCCCATGTCTCCTCTTTACTCTCTAACTTCAGGCTGAATTCCCATCTGGAGCGGGGCGGCTCACCATGTCTACTTAGTTGTCCCGGCTTCTAAGATCTGTAAGAGAGAGAGCCCAAGGCGGGGCAATCTCCGATATTCAGACGGATGCTGGTGGCCCAACGTAGATGGTGCAAGTTCCTTGTCTGGAGCTTTATTGGCCTTCCCCATAAACCAAGTTATTCAGCCCCTTTTCTCCACTTAATTTTCCTACTACACTATTTCTTCTTAATTTAATCTTATATTAATAAATAAGTTTTCCTCACCAACGCCGTCCCCACTTCGAATTCCCTGGATCCACCGGGGCTGGACCCCGGCACAGGGTGATAGTATAGAGCCTCGGCATATTTCATTTCCTATTTGGAACCAGTCTACTGTTCCATGTCCAATTCTAACTGTTGCTTCCTGACCTGCATGTAGGTTTCTCAAGAGGCAGGTCAGGTGGTCTGGTATTCCCATGTCCTTCAGAAATGACCACAGTTTATTGTGATCCACACAGTCAAAGGCTTTGGCATAGTCAATAAAGCAGAAATAGAGGTTTTTCTGGAACTCTCTTGCTTTTTCCATGATCCAGCAGATGTTGGCAATTTGATCTCTGGTTCCTCTGTCTTTTCTAAAACCAGCTTGAACATCTGGAAGTTCACAGTTATTGCTGAAGCCTGGCTTGAAGAATTTTGAGCATTACTTTACTAGCATGTGAGATGTGCACAATTGTGTGGTAGTTTGAGCATTCTTTGGCATTGCCTTTCTTTGGGATTGGAATGAAAACTGACCTTTTCCAGTCCTGTGGCCACTGCTGCGTTTTCCAAATTTGCTGGCATACTGCGTGGAGCTCTTTCACAGCATCATCTTTCAGGATTTGAAATAGCTCAACTGAAATTCCATCACCTCCACTAGCTTTGTTAGTAGTGGTGCTTCCTAAGGCCCACTTGACTTCATATTCCAGGATGTCTGGCTCTAAGTGAGTGATCACACCCTCGTGATTATCTGGGTCATGAAGATCTTTTTTGTACAGTTCTTCTGTGTATTCTTGCCACCTCTTCTTAATATCTTCTGCTTCTGTTAGATCTCTAACATTTCTGTCCTTTATTGATTCCATCTTTGAATGAAATGTTCCCTTGGTATCTCTAATTATCTTGAAGAGATCTCTAGTCTTTCCCATTCTATTGTTTTCCTCTATTTCTTTGCACTGATTGCTGAGGAAGGCTTTCTTATCTCTCCTTGCTGTTCTTTGGAACTCTGCATTCAGATGGGTATATCATTCCTTTTATCCTTTCCTTAACAAAAATAAGCTATCATCTCACTCTTGACTATCATCAAAAAGTCTACAAATAACAATTGTTGGCAAGAATGTGGAATAAAGAGAATCCTTGTTACTGCTGATGGGAAAGTGAATTGGCGCATATACTATGGAACAACAACTGGAGGCACCTCAAAAAACTAACAAGAAAAACTACCATATGATCCAGCAATTCCACTCTGAGGTATATATCTGGGGAAATTAAAAATATTAATTTGAAAGAATACACACACCCCAGTGTTCACAGCAGCAGAATTTTCATAGCCAAGGCATGAAAACAACACAAATGCCCATCAAAAGATAACTGGGTTGAGAAGATGTGGTATATCAATACAATAGGATATAACCCATCCATAAAAAAGAAGTGAATTTCTGCCATTTGCAGCCATAAGGGTGAACCTGGAGAATATTATGCTTATGAGATGTCAGAAAAAGACAAGTACTTATTATATTACTTATATATAAATCTTTAAAAATACAAATGAATGTATAGGCAAAACAGAAACAGACTCATAAACAGAATCACAAACTTGTGGTTACCAAAGGTAAAGGGAAACAGGGAGGGACAAATCAGGGATATGGGATTAACAGATAAAACAGATAACAACAGAATAAACTGTATAGCATAGGAAACATAGCCATTGTCTTGTAATAACCTTATAATGGAAGATAATCTGTGAAAATACTGAATCACTATGCAGTACCCTTGCAACTATACAATATTGTAAAACAACTATACTTCAATGAATACAGAAAATACAACTGAAACTAATACAACATTGTAAAACAATGATACTTCAATAAATAAATATATATCAGGATGAATAAAATTTTAAAAATAATAATAACTGTATACCAACTTGGTATGATGACAGATGGTAACCAGACTTACTGTGGTAATCATTCCATAATGTATAAAAATACTGGCCTTCCCTGGTGGCTCAGACGGTAAAGCGTCTGCCTACAATGCGGGAGACCTGGGTTCGATCCCTGGGTCGGGAAGATCCCCTGGAGAAGGAAATGGCAACCCACTCCAGTATTCTTGCCTGGAAAATACCATGGATGGAGGAGCTTGGTTGGCTACTGTCCATGGGGTTGCCAAGAGTTAGACACGACTGAGCAACTTCACTATCACTATCCCTATGCTGCTGCTAAGTCACTTCAGTCGTGTCCGACTCTGTGCGACCCCACAGATGGCAGCCCATTGGGCTCCGCCATCCCTGGGATTCTCCAGGCAAGAACACTGGAGTGGGTTGCCATTTCCTTCTCCATCACTATCCCTATAGAATACACCTAAAACTAATAGAATGCTATATATTAATTATAACCCAATAAACATGCTAAAATAATAGGTCAAAAATTTTAATGGGCAGATAATTTAAAAGACAGTTTGCCAAAAATTATTTAGATGGCTAGTAGGTTATGAAACATCACTTTTCATTAGAACAATGCAAATTAAGCTACAATGAGATACCACTACACATCCAATACAATAACTTTAATCAAAACAGATATCAGGTGCTAATAAGCATGCGGGAAAACTGAAATCCTCATATATTGCTGATGAGAAATGTAAACTAGTAAGTCACTATGGAAAATCGTTTGTCAGATTCTTAAAATGATAACCATAAACTTACCATATGACACAGCAAAGTCACTTTTAAATATCTATTCAAGAGAAAGAAAACTATATGTCCATACATAAATATTCATAGCAGAATGATTCAAAATGGTCAATTTCTAAAAAGTCTTGAATTAAACCAGTAAATGGATAAACAAATGTATTATAAACATGTATTAATGAGTAAAAATTAAGAAAATATTGATAAATGTTGCAAAATGGATAAACTTAGGTGAAAGAAGCCCAATAGGAAGTCCTACAGTATCTTATGTTTCATTTTTATGAAATGTTTAGAAAATGCATAACTACAGAAACAGATCAGCAGTTGCCAAGGGCTGGGGATGAAAGCAGAGAACTACACACAAGCAGGAAGGAACTTAAGGCAACAGACATGTTCCAAAACTGGATTATGGTAATGTTTGCATAATTCATGTACTAATAATCATTGAGTTATACACTTACAATGGGTGAACTCTGTGGTGTCTAAATTACACCTCATTAAAACTATTAAAAATAAAGTGTTATCAAAAGATTGGCCACTGGACTTCTCTGGGGGTCCAGTGGTTAGGAATCTGCCTGCCACGCCAGTGCAGGGACTCGAGTTCGACCCCTGGTCTAGAGGATCCTACATGCCACAGAACAGCATGTTCCACAACTACTGAGCCACACTCTAGAGTCCACAAGTCACAACTACTGAGCCTGAGTACCTCAACTACAGAAGCCTCCAGAGCCTGGGCTCCACAACAAGAAAAGCCACTGCAATGAGCAGCCCATGTATCACAACAAAGAGTAGCCCTTGCTTGCCACAACTAGAGAAAGTCCACACACAGCAACAAAGACCCAGCACACTCAAGAATAGTTAACTGATTAAATTTTTTTTAAAGAGATCAGTCACTTGTAAGCAAGGCATGCTGTTTTGTATTTTTTTTTTAATCTCCTAAGGCTTTTAGCATATAGCTATGCACACAAGTCCAGAGAAATATCTGTTAAATAAATCAATAAGTAGGATAAACTATCATCTTTCCAATAAAAATAACAGAATAATCAGTTTATACTCTCTGAAAACTGGTAAACGCAAGGGTAGAGATTAAGAAAAAGATTTATACTTAAGACAGATTCTCCTTAGCAATTTTGGAGAAAATTATTCTCTTCAACTGCATCATATAGATACCACTCAGATAAGACTCTTAATTCTTTTACATTATATTCTTTCTTTGAACTTTTAAAAATTATTTTACCATGAGGAAATGACAAATGCTAGAAAAATTACAACATTCTGATTTCTATATTTGCTTTTACCATCAAAACTTTAAATTCCTTATCAGTAGTGATATTGGCTATTTATACTCTAATAGAGTTTATGTATTTCACTGCTATGCAATAAAAATAAGAAATTTCATATAACAGCATTAACTATGGAAAATCTCTTACATTTTCTACTTCTGAATTATCACTTGTATTTGCTTGGATTTTCTCTGGAAGTATGATTTGTAGAAATGAATTTTGAAAATCTGGAGAAAGAAAAAAACAGTTAATAACTGTGTCCTAAACTTGACTAAATATTTGTGCATGTTCTTTTATATAAGACTTGCTTCTGAAAATATGAGTTATCACCTGTGTACTCCAATAAAAATATTGAAAACAACTTAAAAACAGGTAAGTTGACTCATTGGAAAAGACTCTGATGCCGGGAAGAACTGGGGGCAGGAGGAGAAGGGGACGACAGAGGATGAGATGGCTGGATGGCATCACTGACTCAATGGACGTGAGTCTGAGTGAACTCCGGGAGTTGGTGATGGACAGGGAGGCCTGGTGTGCTGTGATTCATGGGGTCTCAAAGAGTCGGACACGACTGAGCTACTGAACTGAACTGAAGAGGAACTTTCCTGGTAGTCCAGTGGCTAAGACTCCATGCTCCCAATACAGCAGGCCCGAGTCTGGTCCCTGGTCAGGGAACTAGATCCCTCATGCCTCAACTAAAGACCCTGCTGCTGCTGCTAAGTCACTTCAGTCATGTCTGACTCTGTGCGACCCCCTAGACGGCAGCCCACCAGGCTCCTCTGTCCCCGGGATTCTCCAAGCAAGAGTACTGGAGTGGGTTGCCATTGCCTTCTCTGAAAGACCCTGCACGCCACAACAAAGATCGAAGATCTCATGTGCTGCAACTAAGACTCAGTGCAGACAAATAAATAACTACTACAAACAGATAATATTACTACCTAAATAAAATTAAATTTATTATATAAAACAGATTATAAATATTCTAAATAAAGAGGAAAAAAGAACATTCAAATACAAGGCATCCAGAAAATAAGTGAAAAAGTCACAGATTTTTATGGTGAAAAACATTTACCAAAAAAAAAGGTGGGAAATTGGTAAAGTGCTATCACCAGCTAAGAGGTCTCAACAATTTTCTAGATAAGCTAAAGATGAAAGTGTGATAGTTGTTGAAAAATTCTAGAAAAACTCTAAAAAATTTCAGAAATCAGATGTGAGAGATACAACAGAAAGTACTATCTCCCATGGATATACTTAGGAACTAACTCTAGACTTAGCTAAGTAACTGACTTTGGCCAATTAGACAATAAGAAATGTAAAACAAACAAACCTGAAAAGAGCTTATGCACTGTCACTTGCCCTCCTACTGCCTTCAAATCCTGAAATCGCATGTAAACAAGCCTGAGCAAGCCTACAGGAGAGTGGGGGACTATGTGAAAGGGGGCCAAGGCACCCTAGTTGAACACATTCCGACAGAGAGACCAGTGTGTGAGACCATCCTACACCATTCAGCTGCCAACCAACTCAGGAGCTGACAACAGCTTCAGGAAAGAATACAAATGACCTGCAGATTAGCTAACCTGGTCCAAACCAGAACAACAGTCCCACTAACCCATAGAATCATGGGTTCTGACAGAATATGTCATAGGTTCATGACAGAATAGCGATTGTTGAAGGTGAGGTTAAATAGGGCTCACTGAGAAGATGGCATTTGGACAAAGACCTGAAGAAGGTGAGGAGGGGAACAAAAGAATATCTCGGCAGAACACTCCAGGAAGAAAAATATCAAGTATTTAAGACTCCTGGCAGGAAATGCTTGCTGTGCGTGGAAAGCCATCAGGAAGCAACTGTGGCGAGAGCAGCGTGAGCAACGAGGAGAAGATTAAGAGATGAGGTCAGAGAGGAGGGAGACAAGCTGCCGAGATCCTACAGGGCAAAGCAGGTCGCAGTCAGGGCTTTCATTTTTATTCTTGGAAACATAAGAAACCACTGGAAGATTCTGAGCAGAGAGACATGATCTGACTTTCATTTTAACTGAAGGATGATATATTAATTATCTATTGCTGCATAACAAATGATCTTCAAATTTAGCAGCTTAAAACAATAAACACTTCTTAACCCCTACGGTCCTTGGGTCAAGCATCTGGGTAAAGCTTAACTGAATGCCTCTGGTTCAGTGTCTCTAGCAAAACTGCAATCGAAGTGTCGCCGAGGGCTGCAACCGTTCCAAGGCTTGACTAGCACGGGATCCACTTCAAAGCTCATGCACTTAGCTGATGACAGCCCTTGGGTCTTTCCAGGCTGTTAATGAGAAATCTCAAAAGACCTCTCCATAAGAATACTCACAATATGACAACTTACTTCCCCCAGAATAAGGGATCAGAAAAAGAGATTGAAAGTGAGCACCCAGGAAAAAGACACAGTCTTCCTATATTCTAATCTCAGAAAAGACATCCATTGACCACATTTTATTCACTAGAAACAAATCATAAAACATAGCTTACATTTAAGAGGAGGGGATACACAAGGGCATGAGTCCCAGGATGTGAGAAACATTGGTAATCATCTCATA
Source organism: Cephalophus harveyi (assembly GCA_006410635.1). Lineage (NCBI taxonomy): Eukaryota > Metazoa > Chordata > Mammalia > Artiodactyla > Bovidae > Cephalophus > Cephalophus harveyi. Next base: position 252,405 of record SJYT01030267.1, read on the forward strand.
GGTTGCCTAAAGAGTGCAAGAGAAGAAATATAAATTCGGAATTATCAGTTATCAACATGGTACTAAAAGCCAGGCACTAAATAAAATGGGGTAGGGAGGAGCCAACTCAATGAGCGTATATTTTGGATGCTGATTCAAGCAACATGTGGGCATTATTTCTTGGTGGTTATAAACTGTAAGGAAAATTATTACACTCTTGAAACACTTGAAAATTGGGACACAAACTGAAAACCGGATGATATAAGAAACTGTCATTAATTTCTAAGCCATGATCATGATACTGTGGTTATATTTCAAAATAATATTTTGTCATTTAGAAATATATACTTAAATATTTAGATAATAAAATGATATAATATCTATAATTTGCTTAATAGAGGAAATGGTAGGGAACTTAAAACTGAAGCAGAATTAGCCAAGAGTTAATAATTGTTGAATCTGTTCTTTAGATATGACACTAAAATCATAAGCAACAAAAGAAAAAAAAATATATATATACACATATATTAGATCCTATCATCATAACTTAAAACTCTTGTGAGTCATGGAACACTCACAAGACAGTGAAGACAACATACAGCATGAGAAAAAAATATCTGCAAATCACTTGACTGAAGGTCTAGTATCCAGAATCTAAGAGGAACTCCTAACTCAACAGCAAAACGAAAAACCTAATTTTTTAAATGGGCAAAGAACTTGTGAATACTCGTTTCTCCAAAAAAGATATACAAATGCCCAATACATATTAAAAGACTGCAGCACGCCACACCATCACCAACTCCAGAAGTTCCCCAAGCTCACGTCCATCAACTCAGTGATGCCATCCAGCCATCTCATCCTCTGTCATCCCCTTCTCCTCCTGCCCCCAATCCCTCCAAGCATCAGAGTCTTTTCCAATGAGTCAACTCGTCGCATCAAGTGGCCAAAGTATTGGAGTTTCAGCTTTAGCATCAGGCCTTCCAAAGAACACCCAGGACTGATCTCCTTTAGAATGGACTGGTTGGATCTCCTTGTAGGACAAGGGACTCTCAAGCATTTTCTCCAACACCACAGCCATCAATTCTTCAGCTTTCTTCAGAGTCCAACTCACATCCATACATGACCACTGGGAAAACCATAGCCTTGACTAGACGAAACTTTGTTGGCAAAGTAATGTCTCTGCTTTTTAACATGCTGTCTAGGTTGGTCATGAGTTTCCTTCCAAGGAGTAAGCGTCTTTTAATTTCAAGGCTGTAATCACCATCTACAGTGATTTTGGAGCCCCTCAAAATAAAGTCAGCCACTGTTTCCACTGTTTCCCCATCTATTTGCCATGAGTGATGGGACCAAATGCCATGATCTTCGTTTTCTGAATGTTGAGCTTCAAGTCAACTTTTTCATTCTCCTCTTTCACTTTCATCAAGAGGCTTTTTAGTACCTCTTCACTTTCTTTATGCCTGGAAAACCCCATGGGCAGAGGAGCCTGGTCGGCTGCAGTCTATGGGGTCATGAAGAGTCGGACACGACTGAGCAACTTCACTTTCACTTTCTGTGTATTCTTGCCACTCTTAATATCTTCTGCTTCCTACTTTCTTCTGTCCTTTATCGAGCCCATCTTTGCATGAAATGTTCCCTTGGTATCTCTAATTTTCTTGAAGAGATCTCTAGTCTTTCCCATTCTGTTCTTTTCCTCTATTTCTTTGCACTGATCGCTGAGGAAGGCTTTCTTATCTCTCCTTGCTATTCTTTGGAACTCTGCATTCAGATGCTTATATCTTTCCTTTTCTCCTTTGCTTTTCGCTTCTCTTCTTTTCACAGCTGTGTAAGGCCTCCCCAGACAGCCATTTTGCTCTTTTGCATTTCTTTTCCATTGCGATGGTCTTGATCCCTGTCTTCTGTACAATGTCACGAACCTCCATCCATAGTTCATCAGGCACTCTATCTATCAGATCTAGTCCCTTAAATCTATTTTTCACTTCCACTTTATAATCATAAGGGATTTGATTTAGGTCATACCTGAATGGTCTAGTGGTTTTCCCTACTTTCTTCAATTTAAGTCTGAATTTGGCAACAAGGAGTTCATAGGGGAATACAAATCAAACCTACGATGAGATACCATGTCATAACCATTAGGAAGACTATAATCATTAAAAATAAAATAACATGTATCAGGAAGAATGTGGAGAAACTGGAATCCTTGTTCACTACTGGAAGAAATGCAAAACTGTGCAGTCAGTACAGAAAAGAATGTAAATTTCAAGTTAAATATAGGACTTCCCTGGTGGTCCAGTGGTTAAGAATCCACATACCAATGCAGGGGACACTGGTTTGATCCCTGATCCAGGAAGATCCCACATGCCAAGGGGCAACCAAGCCCCTGCACTACAATTATTGAGCCAGTACTCTAGAGCCCAGGAGCCACAACTAATGAAGCCCACTTGTCCTACAGCCCATGCTCTGAAACAAGAGAAGCCACTGCAATAAGAAGCCCATGCACCACAATGAAGAGTAGCCCCCACTCTCCAAAACTAGAAAAAAAATCTGCATGCAGCAATGAAGACCCAATGCAGGCAAAAATAAATAAATAATTTTTTTAAGTTAAATATAGAATCACTGCATGATCCAGCAACTCCACTTTTGGATATATAAATCTATATAAAGAATTAAAACCAGGGACTCAAATGAGTACACAGCATACATATTCATAATAGGTCTATGCATAATATCCAAAAGGTAGAAGTAACCTAAGTATTCATCAACAGATGAATGGATAAATAAAATAAAATATATATTTTTCCATATGTATTTCACACAATGGAATGTTACCCACACTTTCAAAGCAGAAAATTCTGATACATGCAACAAGCTGGATAAACACTGAGGGCATTATACTAAATGCAATAAGCGAGTCACAAAAAAGAAAATTACTGCATAACTGCACTTACATGAGAAAACTAGAGCAGACAAATCCATAGAGACAGAAAGTAAAATGGTGGTTGCCAAGAGCCAAGGGAAGCAAAAAATGAGGAATTCGTGTTAAATAGGTACTGAGTTGCAGCTCGGGAAGATTAAAAAAATGTTCTGGAAATGGATGATGGTGATGGCTCAAACAGAAAACTAAGATCATGGCATCTGGTTCCATCACTTCATGGGAAGATGGGGAAACAGTGGAAACAGTGGAAACAGTGGAAACAGTGGAAAGTGGCTGACTTTATTTTTCTGGGCTCCAAAATCACTGCAGATGGTGACTGCACGTGGTGAAATTAAAAGACGCTCACTCCTTGGAAGGAAAGTTACGACCAACCTAGATAGCATATTGAAAAGCAGAGACATTACTTTGCCGACTAAGGTCCGTCTAGTCAAGGCTGTGGTTTTTCCAGTGGTCATGTATGGATGTGAGAGTTGGACTGTGAAGAAAGCTGAGTGCCGAAGAATTGATGCTTTTGAACTGTGGTGTTGGAGAAGACTCTTGAGAGTCCCTTGGACTGCAAGGAGATCCAACCAGTCCATTCTGAAGGAGATCAGCCCTGGGTGTTCTTTGGAAGGAATGATGCTAAAGCTGAAACTCCAGTATTTTGGCCACCTCATGTGAAGAGTTGACTCATTGTAAAAGACTCTGATGCTGGGAGGGATTGAGGGCAGGAGGAGAAGGGGACGACTGAGGATGAGATGGCTGGATGGCATCACTGACTCGATGGATGTGAGTCTGAGTGAACTCCGGGAGTTGGTGATGGACAGGGAGGTCTGGCGTGCTGCGATTCATGGGGTCGCAAAGAGTCGGACATGACTGAGTGACTGAAGTGAACTGAACTTTTAGGGAATACGTTTTGTAGGCTACAATGTTCATATGGAGTTTCTTTTCTCATTTCATGATAAACTTCTTGACTATCCTGCCAATATAAAATAAATACATTTCCCATCTCACTGGTGGAATTTCTTCTCCTTGGACCACTGACTCCAGTCTGCCATCTCACTTCTCCAGACCTGCCGATCCACTAGCCTTCTTTCCATCTTCATCTGCTTTCCAGAACAGTGTGGCTAATAGATTTGGGCTGGCAGCTGAACTGCTGAGATCTGTTCAGACCTGAGCTACTACTGAAAAGCAAGGGGAAAGACGACAAACGACTCACGATTTCTAGATGCTATGAGCTTACCTGCAGGCAATGCATTCACCAAAGGATTTAACAGAGACACAATCTAATATGGGCTTCCCAGTTGTCTAAGTGGTAAGAATCCACTTGCAATGCAGGAGATGTGGGTTTGATCCCTGGGTTGGGAAGATCCCCTGGAGAAGGAAATGGAAACCCACTCCAGGACTTGTGCCTGGAAAATTCCATGGACAGAGGAGCCTGGTGGGCGATATATATAGTCCATGAGTTGGACACAACTTAGCGACTATACAACAACAGCAGATCTAATTATGCCATTCCTATAGGCCTATCCCTGTCATCTTTTCATCCTGTTTCTTTCAACTTGCCAACTTTTGGCCAACTTGTGGGTTGCCCAGTGAATAGGCTGAGTTGGAATTCATTCGCTGTTTTCTTAGGCTGTACATTTTGTTCCCGCTATGCCCAAAATGCAATGTGATATTCAAATAATATATCACTGATGGTTCTGAATCTGAAGTTTACTCCAGTAATTAACAGCTTTGGTAACACCATATGGCACCGAGAGAAAGCCTCCGAATGTGAGTCAGAACTGAGAGTTCCAGCCCTGACTCAGCCACAGAGGACACATGACATGGAGAATCTGTTACCTTTCTTGACTGTCAACCTGCACATTTATACAATGAAGGGGAAAGATGGGATAAAATATAAGAACCTGCAGGTCTAAAAAGAAAAGTCTATGATTCTAGGATACCTATTCAAGTAATGTATTTGCAAGAGAAAGCAAGACCCTGGTTACCACAAAAGAACTACTGACGCAGACTGAGAGAACCATCTGACAGTGATGCAGCCTTGAAAGAAACACAGAAAGGAAAAAGGGGTGAGTGGCTGGATAAACTGGGAGATTGGGATTGAAATATATACACTATTGGTACTATGTGTAATAAAGTGAAAGTGTTAGTTGCTCAGTCCTGTCCGACTCTTTGTGACCGCATGGACTATAGCCTGCCAGGCTCCACTGTCCATGGGATTCTCCAGGAAGGAATACTGGAGTGGGCAGCCACTCCCTTCTCCAGAGGATCATCCCAACCCAGAGGTGAAACCCAGGTCTCCAGCACTGCAGGCAGATTCTTTACTGTCTGAGCCACCAGGGAAGCCCAGCTAAATGGATAACTAATGAGAACCCGGTGTACAGCAGAGGGAACTCTTCTCAGCGCTCTGTGGTGACCTAAATGGGAAGGAAATCCATAAAAGCGGGGATATATATGTGTGTGTGTGTGTATATGTGTGTGTGTTATTCACATTGTTGTACAGCAGAAACTAACAATCCTATAAAGCAACTATGCTCCAATTAAAAAAAGAAAGAAACACTGGATCCACAGATCCCATTCACTCTCTGTTTTTCACTACAAATTGTTCCTACTGAACTTGTCTGAGGACAAAACTGAGTGACTGAACTGAACTAATGGCACAACAAAGTGAATGTACTTAATGCCACTGGACTGTACACTTAAAAATGATTCAGTTCAGTTCAGTTCAGTCACTGAACATTTTTATTTTATAAAAATAAAGTGAAAACTGAATACAGATGTTTTAATTAGCTTCTACTTAAAAAAGCAAATATGCAATATCAGTGAAAAAGGGTTACAATGGTAAATTTTATGTTACATATATTTTATCACAATTTTTAATTACTTGTTTAATGGCTATAGGTCTTGAGTTTTGCAAAATGAAAAGGCTCCCAGAAAGATGTTATAGAACAATGTGAATATACTCACCACCACTGAACTATACACTTTAAAATGGTTAAGACAGCAAATTTGCAGCATAAAAAGTTAATATACAAATGCCATTCGCTTTCTATATACCAGAAATGAGCATTGGAATTTGACATTTAAAACACAATGTCATGTACATTAGCATCCCCAAAAGTTAAATACTTAGCTATAAATCTAATGAAATACGAGTAAGATCTCTATGAAGAAAACTACAAAACTTTGATGACAAATAGCAAACAAAAAGTTCAAAATGTCAATCTTTCCCCAATTTGTTCTATAGATTCAGTGCAATCCCTATCAAAATCCCACCACGATATTTTGTGGTTATCAATAAACTGACTCTAAAATTTATGAGGAAAAAGATACCAAATAACAAACTCAATACTGAAGAAGAAGAAAATCAAATGACTGTCACTCTGGTGACTCAAAGACTTACAGTAAAGCTCCAGTAATCAAGGTAGTGCAATTTTGGCAAGAGAACACACAAAAAGGTCAATCAAACAGAACAGAGATCCCAGAAAAGTACCTATATAAATACAATCAATTGATCTCTGACATAGGAAAAGACAACATAATGGAGCAAAGATAGTCTTTAAAAAATGATAGTATAACAAATGGATTTCGAAATGCAAAACAAATAATCTAGACACAGGCTTTAACACTTCATAGAAATTAACCTAAAATGGATCATAGATCTAAATGTAAAATGCAAAATTATAAAACTCCTAGAAGTAAGAGTGAACCTAGATGACCATTGGTAAGGCAATGACTTCTTAGATATAACACCAAAGACATGATGCATGAGAAAATAATTGATAAACTGGACTTCACTAAATTTAAAAACTTTTGCTCTGTGAAAGACACTGTCAAGAGAATGAGAAGTTACAAACTAGTAGAAAAACGTCTTCAAAAGTCACACCTGATTAAAAAACTGGTATCCAAAATATACAAGGATCTCTTAAAGCTCAACAATAATAATAAAAAAAAAACTTTAAAATGGGCAAAATACCTGAACAGACACCTCATCAAAGAAGATATATAGATGGTAAATAAGAAGAAGAGTAATGTTCTACATCATATGTCACTAGAGACTATGATATTATATAGTCGTAGAGACTATGACCATCCTATACCTGTTAGAATGGCCAAACTGAAGAACACTGACAACACAAAACTCTGGCAAAGATGTGAAGTAACAAGAACTCCCATTCACTGCTGATGAGACTATAAAATAGCAAAATAAATTTATATTTAAAAAATAGCATAGCCACTTTGGAGGATAGTTTACAAAACTAAATATATTCTTATCATATGATCCAGCAAAAGTACTCCTTGGTATTTACCCAAAAAGAGTTGAAATCTTATGTCCAAACAAAAACTTGTACACAGATATTTATAGTAGCTTCATTCTTAACTACCAAAACTTAAAAGCAACCAAGATGTCTTTTAGTAGGTAAATGGATAAATACACTGGTATGTACAGACAATGGAATATCACTCAATGTTACCAAGAAATAAGCTATAGAGCCCTAGGAAGACATGAAAGAACAATAAATGCATATTCCCAAGTGAAAGAAGTCAATCTCAAAGGGCAACATACTGTAAGATTTCGACCATATGACATTCTGGAAAAGGTAAAACTGATGGAAATAGTAAAAAGATCAGTGGTTGTCAGGACTTAAGAGGGAAGAGAGAGATGAATCAGTGAAACAGGGGATTTTTAGGGCAGAGAAACTACTCTGGTGGATACATGTCATTATATATATGTCCAAATCCATAGAATGTACATCAAAAGTGATCCCTAAGGTAAACTATAGATATGGGGTGATAATGATGTGTCAATGTGGGATCGTAAATTGTAACAAATATAGCACTGCGTGTGCAGGATATAGCAGAGACTGTACACATGTGGGGACAGGGAGTATATGGGAAATTTCTGTACCTTTCAGTTTTGCTATGGACCTAAAACACTTTGAAAATAAAGTTCATTCATTTTTTTAAATGGTTGAAGATGGCAAATTTTATGTTTTTTATATTTTATTACAATTTAAAATAATTTAAAAACAAAGATAATACATTTTTTTAAATGGGTACAATATCCACTAAAGTTCAAAATAGACCAGTGGATCTTAACATATTACGTAAAGTTCATTCCACGTTGTAACTAACCTTTACCGTTTATCAAGTGTGTATTTGGTATAGCAGCCAAAGGGGAATACTGGTAACTATGTAAAAAGGCTCATAAAATACTTTTCCCTTTCCCAACCACATATACTTCAAATAAAACACTTAGCAACAGATCAAATGCAGAAATAGATCTGAGAATCTAGCTGTCATCTATTAAACCAAACCTTTTAAGCAGATTCACAACACCACTCTAAATTCTTTGTTTTGGAAAACAGAGTTTTCATTTTTAAATGTGTTACTTACATTAACATCTAATAGGTCTATTACTGTAACTGACCAGGACCCTATGGGTCTTCTCAGGACAGACCTCCCCTCCATGTCTTCTGCCTACCTCTTGTCTACAGAAAAACTGTAGCCAAAGAAGAAATTTAATCAGAGAAGGGGCGAGAGGGGGCAGGGGTTGGAAATACAAAAGCAAAGTAGTCAAGCAAGAAAAAATAATAATAATTCGGCCATTCAAAAAGGTCAAGGACCTTCAGTTCCTCTTCAAGAGTTAGAGATAATATTCTGAGCTGTAGATAATATCCTTTGAGTGGTTTTGTAGCTCCTGAAACTCCCACCAGGTGGAAGAAGTCAATGTGATGACCCGACTGTAGACATGGCATAGCGGCTCCATCTTGCACAATTCCAAGAACTGACCTTTTTTGTATATGTATACATTTTTTGCAGGACAAACTATTACTGTACACAGGGCAAGTTATTTCACTGGAGCAGATGATATCTGAGGAAGATATCGGAGTTTTTCGGAGTCTGAGTTTTTCGGAGTCTGAGTTCATGAAGTTTTTGGAGTGCTTTCGAGTGCAAGAAATTTTGAGGTAGTGCATAACAGAACTACAAAAAGGGGAGGCCCCCAATTCAGACTGAGAGTCAGGGCATCAGGGATTTGTCCTTGAGCTTATTAAAATCACCATCCTCTCTCAGGAGTCCCTTCTCTATGCCTACGCAGCGCCTAAAAACGGCCCGGTTCCCTGGTGGGCAAAAGAAACCAAAAGCGAGGAAAGGGACTTGAGTGTCCAGTTGCCGCGCAGTGTGACCCAAGCAGCTTACGCGTGTAAAGAAGGAAAAGAAAAACCTTCTCACTCCCCACACCGGAGTCACAGGGCATCCATGGGCTTACCGGGTCTTGACGTTAGCAAGCCACGGAGACCCGCTAGCAACATCATTAAGCGGAACATAGCGTGACTTCTGGGCTTTTTTTTTTACATCAATTCTTCGGCGCTCAGCCTTCTTCACAGTCCAACTCTCACATCCATACATGACCACAGGAAAAACCATAGCCTTGACTAGACGGACCTTAGTCGGCAAAGTAATGTCTCTGCTTTTGAAAATGCTATCTAGTCTAGTCTGGACATAACTTTTCTTCCAAGGAGTAAGCATCTTCTAATTTCATGGCTGCAGTCACCATCAGCAGTGATTTTGGAGCCCCAAAAAATAAAGTCTGACACTGTTTCCACTGTTTCCCCATCTATTTCCCATGAAGTGATGGGACCAGATGCCATGATCTTAGTATTTGGGTGTAGTTGAGCCAAAAGCTGGTTTCACCTCGCTTCACAGTATTAGAACTGTTACAGTAAATGCTTTGACTTGTTGCTGCTGCTGCTAAGTCGCTTCAGTCGTGTCCAACTCTGTGCGACTCCATAGACGGCAGCCCAACAGGCTCCCCCGTCCCTGGGATTCTCCAGGCAAGAACACTGGAGTAGGTTCCCATTTCCTTCTCCAATGCATGAAAGTGAAAAGTCAAAGTGAAGTCCCTCAGTTGTGTCCGACTCTTCGCGATCCCATGGACTGCAGCCTACCAGGCTCCTCCGTCCATGGGATTTTCCAGGCAAGAGTACTGGAGTGGGGTGCCATTGCCTTCTCCCTTTGACTTGTTAATTGGTGCTAAATATTTTGAATGAATTTTCAGTATCCCATTTGTTTTCCCATCCTTACTCTTTCCTGTTTAAATCTTTCAAAAAGCAGACTTTATATTATTCTTATTTATGTATATGGCTCTCTCTATAATGGAAGGCATGTCCCATCCAGAATTTATATGTCACATGATCTAATATGGTACCTGCAAGATAGTAGTTTCAGTAAACATTTATAGACTTTTACAAAATCTGATCTGTGCTTAAGAAAACCTGGATTGTGCTTAACTATATAGTTAGTAGACCCAGGCATTTGTCTGACAGAAAGAGAAAATGTGGTATCTTGAACAACATAATAAGTCTGTGAACATACCCAGTGACACCAAACTTACATATAATTTATCCTCGATTATTAAAACATCTTTAGCAGATGGCAAAGAATACCTTTAATATTTTCAAATTTTGAAGTGGCATCTATGACCAAGAAATTTTACAACTTTTAAAATAACAATCCAAGATAAATCAAGGGCAAACCTATGTGAAAAAAAAAGCATATAAAATATGTAAAAATGCATAAAAGAGCAAAAGAAGTTCAGGCTGATCAAATAATCTTTGAGAATAGCTTATTCCCTCATGGTCCAGCAATTAAGACTGCATGCTTCCACTGCAGGGAGCATGGGTTAGATTCCTGGTCAGAGAGCTAAGTAAGATCCTACCTGACCTGTCGTGCAGCCAGAAAAAAAAAAAACGTCCAAACATCCAAAGATACAAGGAATTATTTAATCCTGAGAAAGTTTTAAGTTGCAGAGTTAATATTTACTAACTGTAAAATTTCAGTGATATGAATTACAATTACAAAATTTGTGGAACTATATCAGTGACAAACACAAAACTTTTTAGTTGTATATTAATTCATTCAGAGATTAAATTGAAGACTATTTGGGATTGTTTACAATTTTTATTATATAGCTGATTGCTAAAATAATGTACCATCTTCAGAGGACTAAGATATGTGTCTTCTTCAAAACCAATCTGTTTTTCAAGGCTTTTTCAAACAATAAGCCTTTGTTCACAATTTGCCAGAAGTCTTGAAAATTAGTGAGATAGTCTCTGTAAACATTTGACTAGTAGTTTTTCCTAAAACTAGTGTGTTTTAATTAATAAGGTTATAAATAGCGGACTATTTAAGAAGTTAATGGACAACACAAATCAGAATTTCAAGTATTTTATTTATTGTAAATC
>SJYT01030267.1:263593-301393 GCA_006410635.1 Cephalophus harveyi
TATGTTTGTATGTATATATATATACACAAACCAAAAATTTCTTAAAAAACTAAAGAAATTCAGTTAATAAACTTATTAATAAACTTCATTATGAAAGGTTGTGAAAAAATTTTAGGTGCTTAAATTTTCATCATTCATACCATTTCTTCCATAGTAAAAATTCACTTTTTATCACAGCTGAGACAATAACTCACAGATACCACTAATTTTCTTGCACTTATCTAAAAAAACTTTTTCTTTATTTCTCCAGCCTAATTTCTTGAAAAATATTAGAATCAACAGAGACATTATCAAGCACACCTTAGTAAATGTAAACATTCAAAAGTATATTAATAGCAATCTTTGAAGTTTCAGATTTTGGACTTAAAGTGCTCATGAGATTCTCAAGTGGTTTTATGATAGCTCAATTGATTGAAGATATTATAATTGCTCCTGCTTTTTATTACAGCTATGAATCAACAGCATATCTGATTAGTTCTATTAAATACTTCGTACCTTAAAGTTTATAATTTATTTAAAATGATGCTATTGTAAAAGGATGCTATGTTTTAACATGATTCATAATAGAAGTTCTATTTTTAAATTAACTTGGCTAATATTCATTATCCATAGATAGATCCATGGAATCCATTTTCCATAGAATCCACAGAAGCATTTATCCATAGAATGTTCATAAAAATGGAAGATAACAACTGTGTGTATGTATACACATACACACTTATAGTGTGTTTTTGCACTTTTTAAATAGTATTATGATATCTTAATTGTGTATTTTGTGCCTTCTTCTGAATACAGAGTATTCCTTTATTCATGAAGTGATTGAGATAAACAAAATTCTAATGTATGATGATTATTAGTCTGTGTAAGATTAAAAATATTACATATTAATTGGCAGCTAATTACTTTTCACAGGTATTAGATTATTACATGTTCAACCAGAAACTACACTAATGATAACTAAGGTCAAAATTCAGAGTTACATTTAAGCACATAATGACAAAACTTGAAACAATACAGTTAATTTGAGAATCATTATAATAACATGTTCAAAATAACATAATTCATGTCAGGTGCATTAACCTTACAGATGACTGAATAAAATGTATTCAGTAATGGAAATGAAAATGTTATTCTAAATTCCTTGGCTTTACTGTATTTCTTCTATTTCTCATTTCCCACTACTCAAGTTCTGTTTTTCTGTATTAATAAAGTCTGTTTTGTGGTATTTTGTTTTCATTCATAATTGCAGCAGGAAGAAAGGCTTTTCAAGAAACTATCAGGAAAAAAAAAAAAAAAAAGTATTAGCTCAGTTCCCTGAAGATGTCTGCAAAATGAAAGGCTAAAAAAATCATCAAGTGAGGGAACTATATAAAGGAGGTGGAGGCGGAGGAGCAGGACGAGCTGGAACTAAATTTCCCTGAAATGATTCTTTGGGCTGTGGTGGAGGTGGCCTGTGAAGAGGTAAAAAAGACAGTTAATCGTGTGTCTCAACTGAATGAAATAAAGCTACATTCATAACACCATTCTTAAAACCATCACTGAATTTTGCCTGGTGAGCATCTGCTTCACAATTTATATATTCTTCTCCTAATGTTCACTTGGATTTCGGTGCATTCTTACTGCATAATAAAGATTATACTGGAGGACACTACTCAGTATGCAATTCAATCATAATTTGAAGGACTTTTGGGGGGGGGTAGGGAGGGGTGAGAAGTATTTTATGCAATGCAAAATATTACAATAAAATCTTCTCCTTTCTTGTTGATGCTAAGCCCATACATTGAGTCCCTCATTTTTCTTGTGCTTTTCAGTTTTAGAATTTCCATTTGATCCTTATTTTAGGTTTTTAAGTTCACCACATCTAGTTCTGTGTGAAATTCTCAATCTTGACTATTAATTCTGTGATACAATCATCATAGTTAAAGTCTGTACCTAATAAACTCTATTAACTGGATACCCTCTGAGTCCATTTTCTTGGTTTTAGTCACATTTTCTTTTCTTGTACGTCTAGCTTTTTAAATTTAGATAGTGAAAGTGAAAATTGCTCAGTCATATCCGACTCTTTGCAACCCATGGACTATAGAGTCCACGGAATTCTCCAGGCCAGAATCCTGGAGTGGGTAGCCTTTCCCTTCTCCAGGGGATCTTCCCAACCCAGGGATCGAACCTAGGTCTCCTGCATTGCAGGCATATTCTTTACCAGCTGAGCCACCAGGGAAGCCCAAGAATACTGGAATGGGTAGCCCATCCCTTCTCCAGCGGATCTTCGTGACCCAGGAATCAAACCAGCGTCTCCTGCACTGCAGGATTTTTTACCAATTAAGCTTTTTTAAATTGGGGGCAAACAGTGAAAGAAAACAACCAAACCTGTAGGAAATAAATCTAGGGTCTGATTCACCCTTGCCCCTGGGTCCCAACACAAAGCCTGGGATATTTGCTAGGGTACCATCTCCCTGGCAGGGCTCCAGGTTTTGTCCCCTCAGCCCTACTTTGTTGAAAGCTCTCCTCAGCTTTCTATCCTTGCCCATGCAGAATAGGTAGACACAATCTAGGACAGAAAAATGGTCCCCAAAGCTGAGGTCATCTCTGGAATACCTTCCTCTCCTGGACCTTAAAAAATAATCCTTCATTTCTTTAGTAGTTTTCTGATGCCTTCATATTTTCTCATATTGTCTAGCTTTTCTAGCTGTTCCTAATGGGAGGTCTGGTCAAACTTATGTGATTTGCCATTGCTGGTTATTATAAAGAATAATATGGATAGAATCTTCAGAATCTTATGGATACCGGAGGCTATAGCAGCTGTTCAGTGTCTTGTTGGGGCCTCTTTAAAATTTCATTCTGACACTTCATTAATATGACAAAACTTAAATAAAACCTCTTAAAAACTTTTCTGCAAACTGTGCTCTATCTATACTGTTGGCAATAAACACTGTGTCCTAAGCTAAATTAAAATACAAGGGAACTATTGAGACATTAACCCTGGGTTCTATCCTGATCAAGTAATCTAAGTGAATTCACTTCAGACCTTGATGGGTACTGCTGAGGCTGCCTGGCTCCATAAGTTGGTACTGGAAATCTGTTTGTTTGTATAGGCTAAAAAGAAAAAAAAAAAAGTTATTACCACAATGCACTCATCAATATATTTTCTATATAGGTTATTTTCCACATAAAAATCATCTATTTAAAAATCAATGAGTAGATGACTTATAACCTTAACATTTAAAACATTTTGCTTATTCAATATATCTTTTCTACTGAGTGTAGAATATTTAATCCTTTTAAACTATAGTTTTTAAATTCAATAATAACAAAGTATTATCTTGGCCTTGATCAACTCCATTAGTTAAAAGGTAACATATTAGTATTTCCTAAGTCAATATATTTTAAATAAAACCTTCCAAAAATGTATTGCCAAACGTATACACAGTACCTAACTAGTACTGTAATACCATTAATTTTCAAATACCCTTGATTTCGATGTGGAAAACAGGGAACTTCTGTGCACTGTTGATGTGAATGTAAATTGGTACAGCTACCATAGAAAACAGTATGGAGGTTCCTCAAAATATTAAAAACATGACTACCATATGATCCAGTAATTCTACTTCTGAGTATTTATCCAAAGAAAATGGAACACTAACTTGTATAATTATCTGCACCCCATGTTCATTGCAGCATGAATTATGACAGCCAATATATGGAAGAGTCTAAGGGTCCATCTGTGGCAAATACACGTACATATATACGAATATTATTCAACCACCAAACAAAACGACATCTTGCCATTTGTGACAACATGTATGGACTATAGGCACTCAGGCTAAGTGAAATGAGTCAGAAAGAGAAAGACAAATATTGTATGATCTCACTTATATGTGGAATCTAAAAATATACAAAAAAACACCAAATTCTTAGATACAGAGAACAGATTGGAGACTGACAGAGGGCAGAGAGGGAAATGGGTAAAAACAGATGAAGGTGGTTAAAAGATAATAATTTCCAGTTATAAAATAAGTCATAGGGATGTAAGCTACAGCATTGTGACTATAGGTGATAATACTTCATTGCATGTGTGAAAACTGCTAAGCGTGTAATCTTAAGAGTTCTCATCACAAGGAAAAACAACGTGTAACTATGTACAACAACGGATGTTAATGAGACTTACTGTGGTGCTCCTTTCACACTGTATGCAAACAGTGAACCATGCTGTACACCTGAAACTTACAGAATGTGATACGTCTGAAAGTGAAAGTGAAAGGCATTCAGCTGTGTTCAACCCTATGCAACCCCCTGGACTATAACAGTCCATGGAATTCCCCAGGCCAGGATACTGGAGTGGGTAGGGGACACACAGAGTTGGACACGACTGAAGCGACTTAGCAGCAGCAGCCTTTCCCTTCTGCAGGGGATCTTCCCAACCCAAGGATCAAACCCAGGTCTCCCTCATTGCAGGATTCTTTGTCAGCTGAGCCACAGATGAAGCCTGTGATGTGTCTATTTTATCTCAATTTTTAAAAAGTAGAACACCGGAGTCATCAGGGATGGGAAATTACTGCTTCACGGGATCAGAGTTTCTGTCTAGGGTAAAGAAAAAGTTTTAGAAATAGCAGTGATGATTACACAACACTGTGAATGTAATTAATGCCACTGAACTGTATATTTAAAAATGGTCAAAATGGCAACTTCTATAGCATGTATATTTTACCACAATTGAAAATGAAAAAAAATGTCAAAGACAAAAAATTATATATTACATAATTTCTAACTTGTATATGTAGGGACTGTGTGATCATCCTATATATGTAGAAATATGAAAAAATCCCCAAGACTTATGGTTAAGGGAAAAGGGTATAACAATTTGTTTCTTTTTTATAAAAGGAAAGGGAGAAGAATAGGGAGATTCCATACATATCCTTCCATTTTAGAAGGATATCTAATCATTTAACCTCCTTGTAATTGGAAAGACTTTCAAAGTTTGACAGTCTTGACTCCAAATGCTGCCAAAATTTACTTTGACAGGAATGCTCATACACCACTGACAATGCAATCACCCAATGGTATAATCTTTTTGGAAAACAATTTGACATTTTCAAGTAAATATTCAAATATCTTTCAACCCAGCAATTTAACTTTGGTATATCCCTATATCAGAGTTCTCTAATAGAATTTTCTGTAATGATGGAAACATTCTATTCCTATGGTGCCCCTACAATGGTAGCCACAGATGATCTATTAAGCATCTAAAATGTCAGTGAGGAATAGAATTCTTAATTTTATTTAATATAATATAAAATTTAAATAGCCACATGTGGATAGTAACCACTGTACTAGTACCACGCTAGAACTCACACACATGCATGAGTAACATACAGAATGTTCATCTCAGCTTTATTTGTAATAATGAACAATTGGAAACTGGTAAAAGGAAAATGGATTTTTAAACTGCGTGGAATTTATGTAATATAATATCAACAGTGAAAATGAACGCATTAGAGCTACATCTATTGATAGAGATAAACCACAAAGCAATGTTATGGGGAAAAAGCATATACATGTGTAAGACAGCAAACAAAACATTATACAATGTTTAAAAGCAGATCAAGCATTAGTATACTGTATTGGTGTTTTTCTTTCTGGCTTATTTCACTCTGTATAATCAGCTCCAGTTTCATCCACCTCATTAGAACTGATTCAAATGTATTCTTTTTAATGGCTGAGTAATACTCCATTGTGTATACAGTATACTAATGCATGTATACGGAATTTAGAAAGATAGTAAAGATAACCCTGTATGTGAGACAGCAAAAGAGACACAGGTGTATGGAACAGTCTTTTGGACTCTCTGGGAGAGGGAGAGGGTGGGATGATTTGGGAGAATGGCATTGAAACATGTATAATATTATATAAGAAAAAAATCACCAGTCCAGGTTTAATGCAGGATATAGGATTCTTGGGGCTGGTGCACTGGGATGAACGAGAGAGATGGTATGGGGAGGGTGGAAGGAGGGGAGTTCAGGATTGGGAACACGTGTACACCCGTGGCGGATTCATGTTGATGTATGGCAAAACCAATACAATATTGTAAAGTAAAAATAAATAAATAAATAATAAAAAAAAGAAAGAAGACATCAATACACAAAATAAATAAATAAATAAAAGCAGATAAAGCAATATTTTGTTATTTCTTAAGGATGTATGCATATTAGAAAAAGTATATTATTATCCCAGTACTCCCTAATATACTCCAAAGGACAGTGATTGCTGGTCCCCTTGCTGAGACAACTAGACCTATTATTCCAGGAGCTCAGCACCAGATTTTTAGTTGGATGTCCTGGGGAAGCCAGGTATTGAAAACAGAAAGATAGCAGACATAGGGAATAAGAGTGACAGCATAAAACCCAGGACATTTTCTAGGCTTGGTTTCAAGGCAAGACATTCTCAATGTCTTGAGACAATGTTTTCCTCCCATCTCCTCTAAGCCAGGGACCCTAGTGCTATTCCATTAACTAACCCAGAGGCCATCTGCAGACCACACTCCTAAATTCTTTGGAAAATATCTATGTTTATTCCTATGTGTGCATGCTCAGTCGTTCAGTTGTGTCCAACTCCTTGCAATCCCACGGACTGTGACCCTCAAGGCTCTCCAGCCAAGAATACTGGGTGGGTTGCCATCTCCTACTCCAGGAGATCTTCCTGACCCAGGGATCAAACCCAGCTCTGCTGTGTCTCCAGCACTGGCAGGCAGATTCTTTACCACTGCACCACCTGGGATACTATGTAACAATTTTTTAAGCTTTAAAAATGTGATATGCTGCCCTCAGTTGCTCAGTCATGTCCGACTCTTTGCAACCCCATGGAATGTAGCCCGCCAGGCTCCTCTATCCACGGAGATTCTCCAGGCAAGAATACTGGAGTGGGTTGCCACGCCCTCCTCAAAGGATCTTCCCAACCCAGGGATTAAACCCAGGTCTCCCGCATTGCAGGCAGATTTTTTATCAGATGAGCTACCAGGGAAGCCCTAAAAGTGTGGTACCATAGTATAATAAAGGAAAAGAATTTTTCATTTAAACTTACGTTTCTGGGAGGAGTCACTGAAGAAGCAGGTCCAGGAACACTCGCTGGCTGTCTAGAATCTTTTGCTTGATTTTTGCCACCTGATCTGAAAGATACAAATACTTTTGAGCTAAATTAAGACATTTCTACATGACATAGCATTAATATACAGACTTGTATTTTCCCAAATACAGAAGAATGATACTGGTAGTGGCGGTGGATATGATCATGATGACAGCTAAAATTCATATGGCATTTTTACTAGTTCTCATCCAGTTTTAATCCTTAGAGTACTAGAAAGTTTTATTAATCTCATTTTACAATTAAATAAACTGAAATACTAAGAAATAAGTTAGACAATCAGGCCAGTGTTCTCAAACTCCTCAAGTCTTCCTGAAATCAGAGACTACTAAAATAATATTCTTAGGTCTAAAGTAGTCACTTTGAATATCAGGAAGTCCAAGAGAAGCAAAACACAAGCTGGCTGGAAAGATGTCAGCTAAGAGTTAGACATTGCCAAAAGGATAGTAAGTAAGCTATGTACAGGAGACAGCTATTGCTATGAAACTAAAATTTCACAGATGCAGACTGGGGAATTATCTACATGGTACATGGATTGGTCAGTCTGAAGTGTGAAAGAAAGTAAAGAGAAAAAAGGACAGAAAGATAAATCTGGGGAAGTCCCTGGCAATCCAGTGGTTAGGACTTGGTGCTTTCATTGCCAGGGACCCAGGTTCAATCCCTGCTTAGAGAATCAAGATCCTGCCAAACCACTCAGTCAAAAACAAGGGTCAAAAAAAAGGGGGTACAGGCATATGTCTCAATAAACTATATTTTAAAAACAAAGAGAAATATACATCTGTTTTAGAACACATTAAAAAAATAAAGCTAACATGAGGATTCTCTAGGAAAATATTATGCAGTTTTTAAGTGAGGTAAGTGAGAAATAGGGCAATGAAGTAAAGGTGAGCATTCCAGGCAAGATATGAACATTTTGGAATCATTACCATAATAAAAACTAGCTATTAAGTAACTGCATTGTGCTATGGGTTTTATTTGTTAATATTTCCTTACTTAATCCTCAAATGAAGCCCTCCAAAGATAGGTAATATTATTATTCTCATTGTAGAGGATGTAAACCAAGGCTCAGGTACTTATTATGTCTGTTCATAATTCTAGCAAATGATAGCTTTGCTAGAACTTGAACTTAGGTCTGCCTACAAGGTCCATGCTAACACACGCTACATTCCAGTGTCAACATATTAGAAATGATTGTTGAGAGACAGTAGTACAAGAGTCCAACATGTAGACTAGAAACGTCAGGTGTCTGAATTATGACAACCCTTTCTTCCATCGAAGATTATTTCTTAAAAGCTGATGATACATAAAATCTGTTTTCAAAACAGACTTGAAGAATACTTCTAGGAGAACTGATACTGGAAATAGACAAGGAAGAAAAAATTTTAATGGTGTGCAAATCAGAAGTTGTAGCCTCAAATTCTACTTACCCCACTATCAGAAATGAAAGTCAAGTAAAATGAAGCCTAGGGGCCATTTTCAGTAGTATACAGGTTGGTGTCATCATAACCCTTTTCCCTCACCATTATAAGAGGTGGCTGAGTCATCATGTCAAAAGAATAGAGAGACAAACTAGAATGCTAGTTTTAAACTATCTTCTATGATATGATTATCATCATACATAATTAAATTACTTAGTAAGAATTTAAAAGAAAAATATCTAAGTACTCATTTGTCTGTGATCTCTTCCTTCTGCAGTAGCTTCTCCGTAGCTGGTTTCTCTTAATGAAGACAAAAACAGCCAATACAATAAGAGGAACAATTAGGAAGAAGAATACCAGGAGTCCGTCCCTCAACGCAGTATTGTTTTCTAGAGAGAAGGAGTTTATATTAATGATATAGAAGTTAAATTAGAAGTTAACTTGTATTAACTAAAACATACTAAATGATGATATATTTTACATTAATTTTCACATTGTTCAAAAGTCACACTGATATCAACTGAAAAACACTGAGAAATCTTATTGACTCCTCCTGCTTACTCTCCTCCTGCTTACCAACTTCATTTCTGCCTTCCTAAAGGTAAAGTGAAAGTGAAAGTGAAGTCGCTCAGACGTGTCCGACTCTTTGCAACCCCATGGACTAGTAGCCTACCAGGCTCCTCCCTCCATGGGATTCTCCAGGCAAGAGTACTGGAGTGGGTTGCCATTTCCTTCTCCATCCTAAAGGTAACCACTTTTATTAATTTCTTCTATAATCTTACAGTGTTTCTTCATGCAAAGTTATGCAAGAACAAAATATGTTTTATTGTGAACCTTTCTTACACAAAAGGTAGCATGGCATAAATGCCATTCCACGTGTTATTTTTTCACTTAGCCATACTACATACCTTCCCAAACCATACACAGAGCACCACCTCTTTTTCTGTATAGCTATACAAAACTCCATTGCAAGGATGCCCTATAGTTTATTCAGTCAGTGAGTACCCACTAATACTTTCATTTTCCAATCTTTGCTATTACAAAAACATATTACAATGAATAGCCTTGTATACACGTCATATCACATAGATGTACCTATAGAATAATTTCCCAAAAATAGAACAGATGTATCAGAGGGTAAATGCACTTGTTTTTTAAAGGCATCTTCAACTTGTCTACCACAGTGGTAGTTACAAGTTAGCACACCATATATCCAAACAAAACTATAATTCAAAAAGGTACATGCACCCCTATATTCTTGACAGTTTTATTCACAATAGCCAAGACATGGAAACAACCTAAACGTTCACTGACAGATGAATGGATAAGTAAGATGTGGTACTTAAATACCATGGAATACAACTTAGCTATAAAACAGAATGAAATAGTGCCATTTGCAGCAACCTGGATGGACCTAGAGATTATCATACTAACTGAAGTAAGTCAGAAAAAGAAAGTCAAATACCATATGGTATCATTTATATGTGAAAACAAAAATATAACAGAAATGAACTTATCTACAAAACAGAAACAGACTCACTCACAGACACAGAGAACAGACTTCTGGTTCCCAAGAGGGATAGGAGGAGGGGGAGGAATGGATCAGGAGTTTGGGATTAGCAGATGCAAACTATTATATATACAATGAATAAACAAGGTCCTTCTATATAACACCAATACTTTGGCTACCTGATGCAAAGAGCTGACTAATTAGAAAAGACCCTGATGCTGGGAAAGACTGAGGCAGGAGGAGAAGGGGACGACAGAGAATGAGATGGTTGGGTGGCATCACCAACTCAATAGCCATGAGTTTGAGCAAGCTCCAGGAGCTGGTGATGGACAGGGAAGCCTGGCATGCTGTAGACCATGGGGTTACAACAAGTCGGACACAACTGAGCGACTGAACTGAACTGACTCTATAACACAGGAGACTATATTCTGTGATAAATCAATATCTTGTGATAAATCACAATGGAAAAGAACATAAAAAGAATGCATATATTTATATACGTATAAGTGAATCACTTTGTTGTATAGCAGAAATTAACACAACATTGTAAATCAACTATATTTCAATAAAATAAATTTTCTTAAAAAGTTAGCATGCTAGCCAGCAATCTACAAGAATTCCTCACAACCTTACCGATAGAGTCAAACTACTGCATTTTTGCCAAACTGGCAGGTGAAAATTTATATCTTATATGATTTTAATTTGGATTTCTCTTTTTGTGCCACGATTTGAGCAACTTTTCATGTTTAAGAAAATACTGTATTTCTTTTTCTTCTCAGTTTCTAAAAGTCCTTTATCTGTTAGGGAGAAAAGTTTTATCTATAATAAATTGGCAATATTTTTCCCATTTTGTCATTTGTCTTATGGTACAATGCTTTTCTCCATGCATAATTTCATTATTCCAAGGTAGCTAAATTTATCAATCTTATTTTTTGTGGCTTATGGACTTTAAGTCTTATAATTTTAAAAATTCATTAGTTAACATTAATTTTGTCTGCTTCATGTTCTTCAGTGAAAGAACATAGTAAATATGAACGTAAGTGGTAAACCATAAAATAATCCTAATTTTAAATTTGTAAAAGTTATATGAAACTACATAAAATACTCAACACAATTAAAAATAAAAATATGAAAACTTAAAGCCAATTTGATATACCATTTTTATACCTAATAAGAAAAGGTCAAAATTTAAAGCAACACGGGCCAGGTTATATTAAAATTGGCACCTTCATACAGTCAGCTGCATTATACAAGCTCATTTGGAATTTTTATCAAGAACCATAAAAAGGATTATACCCTTCAATCTAATAATCTCATTATGGCAATTTATGCTTCAGTTGGGAAAAATGTGTAAGTATTAAGATGTACACTACAATGTCATCAGTGCATATCAAGAATTAGAGACAACCTAAATGTCAAATAATTAGATAACAGCTAAGTCAAGTTATGATACAATCCATCAATGAATTAAAATGTATAGTTCTGACTTCCACTTCTAGCCAAAATGGGGTAACAGGGGCCAGATTTATCCTGCTAGCTATAGCAACCAGAAAACCAGGCAAAATACTTAAAGCAATGGTTTTCACAACATTGGACATATGACAATGAAGAGCAGTGATCCCTTAGAGCTTTACAAGGTGAGCTCTACAATTGCCCCAGTTTGCTGCCTAGGGAGTTAACAGATTGTGATGAGGGGTGTGGGAACCTAAGCAAACTCCAGTGGTTTTCTTGAGGTGAGGAACAGATTCTGGTTGAGGAAGAAGTCAAGATAACTAGAGTTCACAAGCAAAGTATCAGAAGGGAGAAAGCTGCACAGACAAAACTTGAAAGACCAGCAGAGGGTTCCCCTCAGATACTCAGTTGAGAACTGATCAATGTATGCATGTAAGGAAATCACCTGAAGCCAGAGACAGAATCACCTGAAAGGATTAGTGGGAACAAACCCCCATACACAACTCACACAGAACTAGAAAGAATGCCTGTTCCTACCACTTTTAGTGGAAAACTCCATAGTTAATGGCATTGAATAGAATAAACAGAAACAGTTTGCCTCAGTAATGGGGTAAAATCAATCCGAGGCTAAATGCTGCTCAGGTACCCTCCAAAAGAGCTTTAAAAAAGGTTCTAAAGGACCGTACTACATCCAGGTAACTTAAGCCCACTTAAGCTTACATCCAAAGCTCATTAGCAGAAATCCAAAATACCTAATATCCAACAGGCAAAACGCAGTTTCTGGAATTCAGTAAAAAAGTTACAAGACATGCAAAGAAGCAGAAAAAATATGACCCAAATCAGGAGACTAATTCATAAAAACTAATAAATGATACAGGTGACAGAATTAGTAGACAAAGACATTAGATATTACTATAACTGTATTCTACATGTTCAAGAAGCTAGCGTAAAGATTGAACACGCTACGTAGAGACAAAAAAGGAAGAAAGGGAGGAAGGGAGGGCGAGGGAGAAAAGAAAAAAGGAAGGCAAAGAAAGGGAAAGAGAGAAAGAGTAAGGGAAAGAAAGGGGAGGGAGAAATAGAACTTACAGAGATAAAAACTTCAACGTCAAAGATAAAGAATACACTGGATGGATTTAATAGCAGATCAGACATCACAGAAGCATAAACTTGAAGAAAAACAATAGAAACTATCCAAAATTAAACACAAAGAATAAAGAATTTTTTTTTAAATCAAGTGCCAACAAAGGTCCATCTAGTAAAGGCTATGGTTTTTCCAGTGGTCATGTATGATGTGAGAGTTGGACTATGAAGAAAGCTGAGTGCCGAAGAATTGATGCTTTTGAACTGTGGTGTTGGAGAAGACTCTTGAGAGTCCCTTGGACTGCAAGGAGATCCAACCAGTCCATTCTGAAGGAGATCAGCCCTGGGATTTCTTTGGAGGGAATGATGCTAAAGCTGAAACTCCAGTACTGTGGCCACCTCATGTGAAGAGTTGACTCATTGGAAAAGACTCTGATGCTGGGAGGGATTGGGGGCAGGAGGAGAAGGGGACGACAGAGGATGAGATGGCTGGATGGCATCACTGACTCAATGGGCGTGAGTTTGGGTGAACTCCCAGAGTTGGTGATGGACAGGGAGGCCTGGCATGCTGCGATTCACGGGGTCGCAGAGTTGGACACGACTGAGCGACTGAACTGACTGAAAACACTAAGAAGCGAAAGAACTGCAAGTAGCCAGATGTACATATAATTGGAGTTCCTGAGGGATGGAGAAAAAAAAAGAAAAAATATTTGAAGAAATAATGACCACACTTTTCCCAAATTTAAAGAAAAAAGCACAAATCCAGAAAGTTTAAGAAACCCCAAGCACACCATAATCAAACACTAAAAATTAGAGATAAAATCTTATTAGCAACCAGAGAGTTAAAAAAAACACACTACAAACAGAAGACAAAAAAAAGATGACAGATTTCTCAGGAAAAACAATGCAAGTCAGAAGACAGTGTAGGAACATCTTTGAAGAAGTAAAAGGGGTATAAATTAGAATTCTTAGAATTCTTTACCTAGTTATTATTCAAGAAGGAAGGCAAAATGAAGACCTTTTCAGATATAGGAAAGCTAAAAGTCAATTTTTCATTGGCAGAAATGTGAAAAGAAGTCCTTCAAGCGGAAACTGAATGATACCACATGGAAATCTGACTTTACACAAAAAAGAAGAGCACCAGAAATGGTAACTACATGGGTAAATATAAAGACCTTTTCTAGTATCTAAATTTCTTTTAAAAATAATCAACTGTTTAAAGCAAAAGTGATAACAATGTATTATAGGTTTAAAACATATATAGTATGATAATACAATACAAAAGCCAGGAGGAGAGAAATGAAAGCATCCTGAAATGGCACAATATCATATGAAGGGAGACTGTGATAGAAAAATATCACTATGTTAGATTTAAACCCAAGCATATCAATAATCAAACAAAATATAATTGGCCAAAACAACTCAATTAAAAGGCAGAAACTGGGTGAATTTAAAAAAAAATAAAAAGCCAAGACCCAGCTAAATGCTGCCTATGAGAAACCCACTTTAAATATAAAGACACAAACAGATTAACTGATGTGGGAAGTGAGGGGAAGGTACAAGGATGCCCAATTTCTGACATGGACCAGAGAGAGATCACACTCATTTTCCTCTATACTACTTGCCATTGTACGTAGGTCCACTGTCCACACTTCCTCCGTATCCTTTAGTCTCACAGTTGGGGGGAGCCCAGCCGTTGTCACAATGACAATTTTTATTGCTATTACATACCTTCAAAACAATCAAAATACCACTTTCGTTAATTGCGAATGACGTTCTAAATCATGAACTCAAGGATAGAAGCCAAGAGAAAAGACTAAATTCATGCAAATCCATAGATATTCTTTTTAAGAATGAAGAATTTATCAGGTATCTAAATTCCCCAATAACTAAAAACCTTAAGAAATCTCACTGAGCATCCTCATGGAGAACTCTCATTATTCAAGCACTTTCGTGAACAAACCAAGAGACTATTACCTACCCCATGTCCATGACACTTTTCCTGAATGTCACAGTCATAATTCAGAACAGAAACATTTACACATGCGAAATTTCTACAGATCTGAAAGAAAAAGGAGTAATGAATAAAGAAAACTTGAACACATTAGTAAACTAGCCAGGGGGAAAAAAAGACCTGGGTGTAGATGATTTCATTGGTGAATTCTTTCATACTTTTAAGGAATAGTTAATTCCCGTACTGCATATTTGATGAAATTAACTAACTGACATAGAACTAACAATCAAAAAGGACAAAGATTACACAAAGGCCTAAAACAAAACTATAATCTATCCTTCTATACAAATATACACGTAAAAATCTAAAGTAAAATATTCACAAATGGATTTTTTCAAATCAGACAGAGATAATCCCACTACTATAGAAAAGGCTCTGAAACTCCACAACTATTCATTCATGTCTTCTTTCTTTAGAGATTTAAATTAGTTGGATTTTAAAATCTTTACCCTTGCAGCCTTTTACCTTTTCTCTCATTTTTCTGTTTCAGTCTTTCTGTTCAGCTTCCTCACAAAATCCTCCAACTTTATATAACAATAAATCTATAGTTCAGTTATATATGCATGAAGATGAACAATGTACTAGGGTTAGGACAGGGAGACAGACATCTCTTAGGAGGATGACCAACTAATATCAAAAATCTTATCTTCTCATCTCCAACCTGCTCCTAGGGTAACAGGCAACACATTGTTTTGTTGACAAGACAGGAGAAGCAGACAGACAGAAGAAGGACTAGCTTCTCCATCAGTCAACTAAATGTAAGTGCATTTTCAATATCATGTTTTCCCCCATCCCTCTCAGCTATAATCATGGTTTCCAAATCACCAATCTGCTTAGGGTTCTGCCAGGCTAAGATATAGGCACTTTATTCACACTCTATCAGTCTGCACTGTAAATTGTAGGTCCTACTACTCTGGCAAACTACTTTCTTTCCTCTTTCAACTTTTCAAAACCTGTTGAAATTTTTATCTACTGATGCAATCTCATATACTTCACACTTTGGAATCTATTCCCTAATTAGTTCCTTTATATTTTGAGATAAACTGGCAGACAAACAGGATAAATGAATATTGCAATCCAGCATCTTTTATAGGTTTTTTTCCAATTCATATTTTCACTCTGAACTTGCAATAACTTGTTCTAACTGACTGTAATGATTACTTTATGTGTCTGCCTGTATAAGACAGAGGCCCAGGAATCAAGGCGTGGAAGTGGAGTGGCACCACTCACTATTTCTCTTCATGACCCACTAGCAAAATGTGTGCTCCCTGCTCCCACGACTTCATGCTTTATAGTTAATTCTAGAGGGAAGAATGCTTCCATCAGGAAACACATCAGTGATTCCACTGAACTGGAAGTTAAGACTGTCACCCACTCACTTCAGATTTCTCATGCCTCTAAACAAACAGACAAAGAAGGGAATTACTGTGGGCTGATGTGACTGATCCATTCCCAAGGGAAAACTGGACTGTTACTCCACAATGGAATAAGGAAGAGTATGTGTGGAATATAGGAAATTTTTAGTATGACCATTATAAAGACCAGTAGAAAACTACAATCACCCAATCCTAACAGGACTACTAACAGTCCAGAGCTTTCAGGAATGAAGGTTTTACAGCATCCTGCCAAGTAAAAATTCCTAATCAGCTGAAGTCCTTGCTGAAAACAAAGACAATAAAGAATTAGGGAAGAAGACAGTTAAAAAATGCCAGCTATAGGGACTTTCCTAGTGGTCCAGTGGCAGAGTCTCTGTGCTTCCACTACAGGAAGCATGGGTTCGATCCCTTGGGGAACTAAGATACCATAAGCCACATGGTGCAGCCAAAAATAAAAAACAAATGAAACATCAGCTATCATCATATTACAGAAATGAAAACTGTAATTATCATGACCATTCCCTCATTTTGTTATAAACATGCTTGTGTGTACGTGTATCAAATACTTTTTTCTTCTCTCTCTTAGTCCCTCAGTAACATACAATGTATTATCTTTATATCATAGTATTTAAGTATTGCTAACTTTACATGACAGGATTTAAGTTACAGGCCATCAAGAAAAGTACACAGTGGCCAAAGAATTAATCTCCTCAAGGTAGGATTTAGTGCATTTTCAGTTACACATGAGATACAATGGTGGTACACACTTCTACCATGTTATGCAAAATTATGACCATGCTATTGTCCTCAAGATTATCTCAAAGACTGTTATCATGTTGAAGATTATGTATAACTTAAGGAGATGCATAAGGACCCCAAGCTAACAAGATGTGGACCTGGGATGTTAATTTCATGCATCAACTTGACTGGCTCACAGGGTGCCTAGATATTTGATCAAACATTATTCTAGATGTTTCTGGATGTTTTTGGAAGTGATTAACACATAAGTTGATCAAATGTAAAGCAAGTTACCCTCCTTATCTTGGTCTTGTCCAATTAGTTAATGGCATGAATAAAATTAAAAGGCTGACCCTCCTCCAAATAAGAGAGAATTTCTCCTGCTGCCTCCCTTCTAACTGGGACACTGGGTTTTTTTTTCTTACCTCTGGACTCAGACTGAATCATAACTCTTTCTGGGACTCAAACTCGCTAGCCTTTAAACAGGAAGTACACCATCAGGTCTTCTGGGTCTCTAACTTGCCCACTGCAGATCTTGGGACTGTCATCTTTCATAATTGTGTAAGCTAATGCCTTATTTAAAAAAAAAAAAAAAAACACCTTATACACACACACATACATGCGCGCACACACACACACACACACACAAGGTTTCTCTGGAGAACCTTGACCAATTATTTCTGTATTATATTCAAACCAAAAACAACTGAACTGTACATGTGTTGAGGTAAACCACACTTTAGCACACTGAGCACAATGCACAACAGCAAAAGCTACATAGGCATGAGACAAGAATGAATATTTTTCTACTTCTATTAACTAAAGTCTATTCTAGTGACTGTCTGTTACACTCAATGTTTGGGTTTGCCTCAAAACACCTATGCTGAAGCCCTAATCCATGTGTGGTGATATCTGAAGGTATGTAATTAGGGTGTGTTGAGGTCATGATGGTGAAACCCTGGTGCAATAGGATTAGTTCCCTTGTATGAACAGACATCAGAGAGGAGACAGTCACGTCTGTACTTCATGAGATCCTGAACTGGTCAGGCCATGGTCAGGAAGGAGCTCAGCACATCCAAGTACCTCGCTGGGGACATGCATATCCATGCCTCAAGAACCAGGTCTACAGACTTCAGTTTTGGCTGCAAAATGTGAAATGGCTCCTGGGATTTCATTCCAGTCCATTTCAATCACAGTCCACAAACCAGTCCTGCCCATCCAGGGACTCAATTAGTGGACAGACAGTAGCCTTCTTAGGTACCTGATAGGAGCTCCACCCATCCATGCAATTGGTAATAGGCCTGCTGTTTCAGGACCCAACTGTGGACCGTGTTTTGGGGCTACCTCCTGAAAAGGGCAGTTCAATATACCCAGGGACCAGTTAGCACCCATACCCTACCAAGTTCCTGATAAAAGTTCACCAATCATAGGTCCCGCTGCATATCTAGAGACAGATTTGAAACCAGCTCCAAACCAAGCAGACTAAGATTCCAGAGATAATCCCATCTGCACACAAAACAGACAGGAGGTCTTTACCAGCTGAAACCTTTCTGTAAAGATTGGAAGGGGTGTTTACCCCCTTCAAATACACAAACACCAATGCAAGGCTAGATGGAAAAATCAAGCAAATATGACATCACCAAAGGAAACTAATAAAGTTCCAATAAAAGGAAAAAAAAAAACTTATAGTAGATGCACAAAAGATAAAGAGAAAAGAATTAAAGCATGCACTACAATAAAATATATCAAAACACAGAAAGGGAGGAACAAAAAAACTACGAAACAGGCAACAAACACTTAACAAAATGACAGTTAATAAGTCTTTACCTATCAATAGTTACTTTAAACATAAATGAACTAAATTCCTAAAACAAAAGACACAATGTGATTGGATGTACTAAAAAAAAAGAAAAAAGATCTAATATGTTGCCCACAAGAGATTCACTTTAACTTTAACCATATGCACCAGGTGAAAGTAAAAAGATAGAAAAAGATATTCCATGCAAATAGTAACCAAAAGAGAACAGAAGTAGCAACAATTGTATCACATATAATACACTTTCAGACAAAATCAATCACAAGAGACAAAGAAGGTTACTATATACTGATAAAGGGGTCAATTCATCAAGAGTATAAAACAATTACAAGTATATATGCACCCTATATTGGAGCATCTAATATTTAACACAAATAACAGAATTGAAGGGAGAAATAGACAGCAATACAATAACAGTATAGGGGACTTCAGTTTCAATATTGGATGGATGATGCATACAGAAATGTAATAAGGAAACAGATTTGAAGAACACTATAGACCAAAATAGACCAAAAGATATATACAGAATATTTCATGCAACAGCAGCAGAATATATATTTTTCTTAAGCACACACAGAATATTCCATGTAATAAACCATATGCTGGGCCACAAAGCAAGGCTTAAGAAGATAAAAGTCCTATCTGGTTTCTTTTTCGACCACAGTAGTACAACTAGTGGAAAACTGGAAAATGCACAAAACTGAAAATTAAACAACACACTCCTGAACAACCAGTCCTGCCATTTCCAACAACATGGATGGATCTTCAGAGCATTCAGACTAAGAGAAATAAGTCTGATGGAGAAAAATTAATTCCATATGATCTCACTTATATATGGAATTTTTAAAAAACTGAACTCAAAGAATGGATGGGTGGTTGCAAGGAAATGGGAGAAATGGAGAGATGTTGGTCAAAAGGTATAAACTTTCAATTATAAGATGAATAAGTTCTGAGGATCTAATATTGAGCATGGTGATTACAGTTAGCAATACTGTATTATATTCTTGAAAGTTGGTAAATCTTAAAATGTTCTCACCCAAAAAAAAATGTATGCAAGGTGACAGATGTCTTAACTAACCTTACTGTGCTAATTATTTCACAATATATATCAAATCATCACATTGTACAGCTCAAACTTACAGAATGTTACGTATCAGTTGTATTTTAATAAAGCTGGGCTTGGCTGCAGGGGAGGTGGCGAGGGACAACAATGGAAAACAAAGGTGAAAGATACAGTAAAAGAACCACAGGAACATTATCTGAGATTCTGGGGTTCCAAAGCTCTGTATTTGATTCTGTGGTTTGAATCAGTAAATTTCCTGCTATGATTTAATTCCGTCTTAGCTGAGTTTCTGTGAAATTTAAGAGTACTGACTAAAATTTACAGAGTAAATTCATCAGTTAAAAAAGCCTAAGTGGACAGCTTCAGATATATAAAAGTATATTCACCAGCACAGAGACTGAGAAATAAATCTACATTACCAGTGTTTGCTCCAGGGTTGTAAAGACAATTTAATGTCAAGGAATTTATCAACGTAACTCAGTACATGAACAAGTCAAAGGAAAATATGTAGTGATTATTTAAACAGCTATTGGAAAATACTTATAAAATTTTAAAACTATTTGTTCTTTTCTTCTTACTAATTACAATTAAAAGGATTCTCCATTAAATGAAAAACATTATCTATCCCAAGTCAACAGTCAAAATCACATATAACCCTGAAAGACTGCACATATTCCCAGTCAAGTTAGGGAGAAGACAAAGTACACTATCATGATTATTATTTAAAATTATCCTGCAAGTTTTACCATTGCAATTACACAGGAAAAAAATTCAAATTGTAAGTATCAGAAAGGAAATCAACTTTCTATCACTTACAGATAACAACTTACCTAAATACTTATAATACAATAATAAAAATATGTAACACTAAGCATATGGCTGGTGACAAAGCAAATATACACAAATGAATATATTTTTCTGAATATCAATAATAGCCAATAAAATATAAACAAAATAGCTTCTCTTACCAATAAAAACAAATTAAAAATGTAACATAACAAATTAGAAAACATAATAAATCTGTGTTATTCATAATAGCAATCAAAATATAAAATACCTAGGAATAACAAAAAAATGAAAAGGAGCTTTATAACTAAAGCTTTAAAATACAACCCCCAAGAAATTGAGAGACATACCATGTTCTTCTATGAGAAGACTGAATAATGTAAAGATGTCACTTTTCCCCATTACAAATTTATAAATCTGATTTGATCCCAACCAAAATTCCAAAGCGCTTTTATTTTTAATTTTTTTTTTTTTTGGCACCTTGACAAAATGATCTCAAGTTCATCTGTAATAATAAATGAATATTAATAGCGAAGAAAACTACGAAAAAAGAATGAAGGGGCATTTATATAACCAAATATTAAAAATACATTATAAAACGATAAAAACTAAAAGAAGTCAATACTGACATATGAGTAGTCAGACCAATCAGTGGACATGACGTGAAAAAGCAGAAACCAAGCCCAAGTATATATAAAAATTTAATAAGCAATTTAAATAAGATTTCAAATTAAAAGAGAGATTATACTTGAGGTGTAGGCAAACAACAAATCATTCTTAAAAAAAAGTAACATTAGAAGTCAGCATACAGTGATCATCTCTAAATGAATAAAATGAAAAAAAGAAAAAAAGAATGCCAACCTCATACTATACACTCAAACTGGACTAAAGAGATAAGCATTTAAAAAAATTTTAATGTCCTAGAAAATGATACTATACTAAGAAAAGTCTTTAAAATTTGAAAGTAAAGTCAGACTTTCTTTACTTTTCCTTTCTTAAAGGAAAAGATTAATAGATTTGTTTATATAAAAAAGTAAACATGGAAAAAAATACTAAAATCAAAAGAAAGAGGCAAGTAATAAACTGGGCAAATAAATTTTTTAAATGTATTATATCTGTCTCTTATACACATCTTGTGGTACTTAAAACTGGGCAAATAAATTTTTTAAATGTATTATATTTTTATATGACATGTGATAGCTCTTTAAAAATTGATAAGAAAAACACACCATTTTTAAATAAGCAAAGAATATTAACAAGCAAATCACAAAAGAAGGAAGAAATATATGGAGACTAAAAAATTTAATGTCACTAGCAGTCAAGAAAGAGCAAAATAAAAAGAAAATGACCAATGAAAGTTTAAAAACAATAGTACCTAATCCTGATTACAATACAGAGAATTGAAACACTAACTATTGAAAACTGCTCAGAAAGTAAACAGGGAAAAACTTTTCTAAAGAGAAATTTGGTAAAACTATATATAAAACCTTAAACATATGTACCACAGTAGGTTAGCCTTTAACCTCAGAAAACCACCAGGATGTTGTGAAATTTCTTATAAAGTCCTTTACCTCAACATTGTTTATACTAACCTCAGCAGCTGAGTTAATGGCATGGCAAAGTGAAAGTTGCTCAGTCATGTCCTACTCTTTGCCACCCCATGGCTATAGTCCACAGAATTCTCTAGGCCAGAGAGTGGGTAGCCTTTCCCTTCTCCAGGGGATCTTCCCAACCCAGGGACAGAAGCCAGGTCTCCTGCATTGCAGGAGGATTCTTTACCAGCTGAGCCACAAGGGAAGCCCATGGCAAAGGCAGACACAATAACACAAGGGTCTTTTTGTAAGAATGAGACAACAGAATGCGAATTGAAAACTTGGTAGAAACTGAGGTAACCTGAGGGTCTCTGTCTTTTTCATGTATCCCATGGTCCCATAATCAGTCAATTGTGTTCGTTCTTTCCTCCTCTGTTCTCCTATGAGTTGGTTTCTTCAACTTGTTCAACAATCCTGCACCCTTAGATCTCTCCTATATAGCTTAAGCTTGCTATCACCCTGCTAGCCCTCCTCCTACATTATGGCATCTCTCAGAGACTTCTCAGTTTCAGCTCTACTCTTAACTGCCTTTCTTTACTCATGTGTTCCCCCCACAAATGGAATTAGGCCTAGCTCTTCTCATCCAGAACCACTGGTAGTAACTCAGCAGCTAACTCTTGGCTCACATCTGATCCAAACAGCTGTGGTCAGAGTAGCAGGAAGCTTGGGGAGGACAAGCATTACAACACTTCTAGTACAGTCACGTACACATGTACACACGTACACACACACACACACTCCTGAAAATCCCCTAAATATCCCAGCAAGTAGTACACTGGCTAATAAACTACAACACATTGAAAGGGGGGTGGGGGAGGTGCCCAGTATATTACAACATAGAAATAACGGGTTATAATACATGACTCTAAGGAAGAAATCAGAATAACACAATTACAGCTTCTTTTTATAGATACAGAAGTTTATTTAATGAAATTGTGGAAACTACCAAATTAGATGCAGATAATGAATATTCCAACTCAGTGACCATTATAAAAACTGATCACTTCTGTAGTTAAAGAAAGCATTATATGAAACTAACACAACTGTAAATCAACTATATTCCAATAAAAATTTTAAATGAAAAGAAAGCTTTATATGGCTATAAATTATCAGGAGGTATAGCCATTCTTAATTTTATTCTTGGTGGCTTTCTGTTTTTCCAAATCTCCACAATGAGTAGAGATTTCTTTTATAACCAGAAAAGAACCACTCACTTTGTATAATGATTTTATTTTTAATTCTTAAATTTTTTGTTTTAAAAAACATTTTTATTACCTTTCCAACATCACACCTGGTGCCTTCGTTCACCATGCCAGGATCTGGAACATCGGATCCAAGCTGGAAGTCCACACCCCAGCACTTGGTACCTTTTCCAGGAGTCTGAATGATAGCAGGCACAACTCCGAATACAGGCAATTGTTGTACATTCTCACATTGAAGCTTTCCACACAAAGCATTCCTGGAAAGAAAGAGAAATAATGCAAACTACAATGCATCTGGTATAGATACAAAAGAAAAATTATATATTTTTGCACAGAGAGTTTATTTCTATTTAGCTGAAGGGAATCTCAACAGAGAAAGTGTGTGACAGCAACAGAGATCAAAGGAAAATATGGCAAAGAGAGGAGGTAAGTGAACGTAAAGACGCAAATTCCTAGGGACCGGGGATGATGATGCGACACCTAAGAACCCCCTTCACTATCTGCCTAGGGCTCAAAAAGTCTAACTAATGTAGTTGCTTTTAAATGTGATATAATTTTATAAATGCTTTTATGCAGATGGTGATTGCAGCCATGAAATTAAAAGACGCTCACTCCTTGGAAGAAAAGTTATGACCAACCTAGATAGCATATTCAAAAGCAGAGACATTACTTTGCCAACTAAGGTCCGTCTAGTCAAGGCTATAGTTTTTCCAGTGGTCATGTATGGATGTGAGAGTTGGACTGTGAAGAAGGCTGAGCGCCGAAGAATTGATGCATTTGAACTGTGGTGGTGGAGAAGACTCTTGAGAATCCTTGGACTGCGAGGAGATCCAACCAGTCCATTCTGAAGGAGATCAGCCCTGGGATTTCTTTGGAAGGAATGATGCTAAAGCTGAAACTCCAGTACTTTGGCCACCTCATGCGAAGAGTTGACTCATTGGAAAAGACTCTGATGCTGGGAGGGATTGAGGGCAGGAGGAGAAGGGGACAACAGAGGATGAGATGGCTGGATGGCATCATTGACTCGATGGACATGAGTCTGAGTGAACTCCGGGAGTTGGTGATGGACAGGGAGGCCTGGCGTGCTGCGATTCATGGGGTCGCAAAGAGTCGGACACGACTAAGCAACTGAACTGAACTGATATTGAAAATAACAGAACTATATCGAAATTCAATGGTGTCTTTTTATTGACTTATAATAAAGAGGAGTCAGATTTTGTAATGTTAAACAAGCTTGAAGGAACTCAATCGCTTTTTGCTTGCCTAACTCTTACTTACTGAAAGACTCAATTCATTAGTTCATTAATTCACTAATTCAGTATTAGAACTCTACAAAGATCTCATTGACTACAATTCCTATTACCAAGGGTGTGTGAGTTAATGTTCTTCCTATATCCCTTCATGATACATTAAGTATCCCTAACATCAACTCTTCCCTGGAGAAGGAAATGGCAACCCACTCCAGTACTCTTGCCTGGAGAATCCCATGGATGGAGGAGCCTGGCGGGCTACGGTCCATGGGGTCGCAAAGAGTCGGACATGACTGAGCGACTTAACTAACTAACTAACTAACATCAACTCTTAAGATGCTGCACTGAAATTTCCTTTTTAATTGCTTGTCTTTTGATCTAAGCACCTACCCTATTAAATCTCCCCTATGATACCACGACCAAGTCATTGTAGGATATGATTTTTCAATTCCTCTAATTCATCACCTCCTAAATATTCTCACACTATCATAACATTCTTTTACTTTCTGAGTTAACATCTTTCTCTCTATAACTTCTCCTCATTGGTTCCAGATGGTCGACATGAGACCACACAGATAATATCTTTTCTTTCCTCTATATGGCAACCTTTTAGGACAACTGTCATGCAGGAGGTCTGAATAACTTACTACACCAGGGAAATATTCTACAATTATTTCTCATGCGACAAGGAAGCTCCCCTCTTAAGTATGTCCCAGTTTGTCTCACTACCTATTGAAGCACAGTGCTCGGAGTGAAACAGGAAACTTCAGTTACAGCCTGATAAAGAACAAGATTAACTGTCATTTACTTCACTGAGATATTATACTTCTATGAAACCCAGGATGACAGTAGCTCTTCTGGAAACTACATTATATTACTGATGTCCTTCAATTTATCCTTAGCTAAAACCTCTATTTGCTTTTTGTACATGCTGCTATTAAGCCAGCTCTTCCTTCCATGCTGCACTTAAGAGTTAAGTTCTTCTGTCCCAACCTGAAATTTATTCTTTTTTTTTAATTAATTAATTTATTTATTTGGCTGCACCAGGTCTCAGTTGAAGCACTTGGGATCTTTAATTCTGATATGCAGTATCTAGTTCCCTGACCAAGGATTGAACCCAGGCCCCCTGCATTGAGAGCAGAGAGTCTTAGCCACTGGACCACCAGGGAAGTCCCTATATTCATTCCTACGTCACCATTTACTTACGAGGCAACCTGAGTGAAATGCTTAAACTTTCTGAAGTTCAGTTTCTTCATCTGAAAAACAAGAGCTAAATAATGACGCCTATGTCACATGCAAGCATGCATGCTAAGTTGCTTCAGTCGTGCCCAAAGCTTTGCAACCCTATGAACTATGTAGCCTGCCAGGCTTCTCAGACCATGGAAGTCTCCAGGCAAGAATACTGGAGCGGGTTGCCATGCCCTTCTTCAGGGGATCTTCCCGACCCAGGGATCAAACCCAGGTCTCCTGCACTGGAGGCATATTCTTCACCATCTGAGCCACCAGGGAAGCCCCAATGTCATGTAGCTAGTTGAAATTAGTTATGAAAACCTCTAAAACAAAGCATAGAATAAAACAGATCTCAGTTAGCATCTATTGGAACCTACCAAAATTCATTTTTCTATAATGTATGTACTCAATGTCTCATGTATAGTCTTGGTGACATATTAAAAAGAAAATGGCTGATTCATGTTGAGGTTTGGTAGAAAACAAAATTCTGTAAGGCAATTATCCTTCAATAAAAAATAAATTTTTTAAAAAAGAAAAATAAATACTTAATATATTTTTAAAAATCGATCACAAATCATTAAAAGGATAGTAACTTCAACAGAAAAATAATAGCAAAGACACAAATATGCAATTCACTAAATAAGAAATGCAAACAGCCAATAAAGCTAAGAGATACTTACTGTTATATTAATTTAAATATTATATCGCAAGCACCAATAGAAAAACTGCTTCAGGCAAACAGTCATACAAGCAAATAAAATGTTTATGTGACAAATACTGCCAAAAAAAAAAAAAAAAAAAAGTCCAAAGTAGAGACTTTGATAATAATAAAAGATTCAGTTCCTTTAGAAGACATATAATAATCCTAAATGTGTATGCACCTAATAATATAAGCACCAAAGAACACACTTTAAAACACATACAAGAAGAATATACAGAACTAAAAGAAGTAGACAACTTCATAATCATAGCTGGAGATCTGCACATATCCCTCTCAGAAACTGAAGGGGAAATAAATACACACATACACCCAGAATACAGAAGATTTGAATATGACAATTAATTAATTTGACATTTATGGAACAATATATCCAACAGCAGCAGAATACTCTGCTTTTTAATTGATATGGAACATTCACCAAAACAGACCATATGCTGGACAGTAATTCACAGCCCAACAAATTGAAAAGAACTGAAATCATACAAAGTATGTTCTCAGTGGACGTAAGCTAGAAACCAAAAACAAACAGAAAACCAGAATACTCCCAAATACTTGGAAATTAGCAATACATTTTTAATAACTCATGAGTCAAAGGAGAAATCACAATGTAGCTGAGAAAATATTAAGTGAACAATAAGGAAAACACAATATATCAAATTCAATGAAAAAGAAGCATGCAACTTTTTAACCCAGTCACCCTTCCTTCAACTTTCAAATTGCTACTTTTCTCATTTTGATTTAGCCTAATTATGTTAGTCAAGATGGATCAAACTCCCCAAAGTGCAGGAAAGAGTCTTCCTTGATTTTTCTTAAACATCATAAAAGAATCTTGAAAGTGCTGTGCTTATGACTGGTTTTGTATCTGACTTACCCTTTATCTAGAAAATTACCTATTACAGCATCTATCTTATTCTAGAGCAGTATCATTTTTAAATGATTGTTCTTGCTAAGGCAATAGTAAGGCAATAAAGCCTTCCCAGGCATTTAAATAGGGCTTCTCTGGTGGCTCAGAGGTTAAAGCGTCTGCCTCTAATTCAGGAGACCTGGGTTCGATCCCTGGGTCGGGAAGATCCCCTGGAGAAGGAAATGGCAACCCACTCCAGGATTCCTGCCTGGAGAATCCCATGGACGGAGGAGCCTGATGGGCTACAGTCCATGGGGTTGCAAAGAGTCGGACACGACTGAGCAACTTAACTTAACTTAACTAAGGCATTTAAATATACAAAAAAATTCCCCAGAAAGAGTGCTACAACTAGTTTTGAGACTACTCAAGATAGTCATATACTTCCCTGTTTTTCTAACTTCTTTCAACCTACTCTGTTTTTTATATCAAGAAAGATATATTGTAAATACTCTATGAAATAGTTTCTATGAATAATTAATTTGTAAAGAATTAGAACAACATAAATTGACTAATTATTTTTTAAAGCACATGGCAGTAAGCACTTCTATAAGAGGGACATCTGACCCTGTGAAGGAAGTTGAGGAAGTAGTTCAGTTCAGTTCAGTTCGGTCACTCAGTCATGTCCAACTCTTTGCAACCCCATGAACCGCAGCATGCCAGGCCTCCCTCTCCATCACCAACTACCAGAGTCCACCCAAAACCATGTGAATTGAGTTGGTGATGCCATCCAACCATCTCATCCTCTGTCATCCCCTTCTCCTACCCTCAATCTTTCCCAGCATCAGGGTCTTTTCCAACAAGTCAACTCTTCGCATCAAGTGGTCAAAGTATTGGCATTTCAGCTTCAACATCAGTCCTTCAAATGAACACCCAGTACTGATCTTCTTTAGGATGGACTGGTTGGATTTCCTTGCAGTCCAAGGGACTCTCAAGAGTCTTCTCCAACACCACAGTTCAAAAGCATCAATTCTTCGGCACTCAGCTTTCTTCCCAGTCCAACTCTCACATCCATACATGACCACTAGAAAAACCATAGCCTTGACTAGATGAAACTTTGTTGGCAAAGTAATATCTCTGCTTTTCAATATGCTATCTAAGTTGGTCATAACTTTCCTTTCAAGGAGTAAGCATCTTTTAATTTCATGGCTACAATCATCATCTACAGTGATTTTGGAGCCCAGAAAAATAAAGTCAGACACTGTTTCCACTGTTTCCCCATCTATTTGCCATGAATTGATGGGACCAGATGCCATGATCTTCGTTTTCTGAATGTTGAGCTTTAAGCCAACTTTTTCACTCTCCTCTTTCACATTCATCAAGAGACTCTTTAGTTCTTCTTCACTTTCTGCCATAAGGGTGTGTCATCTGCATATCTGAGGTTACTGATATTTCTCCCTGCAATCTTGATTCCAGCTTGGGCTTCATCCAGCCCAGTGTTTCTCATGATGTACTCTGCATATAAGTTAAACAAGCAGGGTGACAATTTATAGCCTTGACATACTCTTTTTCCTATTTGGAACCAGCCTGTTGTTCCATGAACAGTTCTAACTGTTGCTTCCTGACCTGCATACAGAATTCTTAAGAGGCAGGTCAGGTGGTCTGGTATTCCCATCTCTCTCAGAATTTTCCACAGTTTATTGTGATCCACACAGTCAAAGGCTTTGGCATAGTCAATAAAGCAGAAATAGATGTTTTTCTGGAACTCTCTTGCTTTTTCCATGATCCAGCAGATGTTGGCAATTTGATTTCTGGTTCCTCTGCCTTTCTAAATCAAGCTTGAACATTTGGAAGTTCACAGTTCACGTATTGCTGAAGCCTGGCTTGAAGAATTTTAAGCATTACTTTACTAGCATGTGAGATGAGCACAATTGTGTGGTAGTTTGAGCATTCTTTGGCATGCCTTTCTTTGGGATTGGAATGAAAACTGACCTTTTCCAGTCCTGTGGCCACTGCTGCGTTTTCCAAATTTGCTGGCATATTAAGTGCAGCACTTTCACAGCATCATCTTTCAGGAACTGAAATAGCTCAACTGGAATTCCATCACCTCCACTAGCTTTGTTGGTAGTGGTGCTTCCTAAGGCCCACTTGACTTCACATTCCAGGATGTCTGGCTCTAGGTGAGTGATCACACAATCATGATTATGTGTCGTGAAGATCTTTTTTGTACAGTTCTCCTGTGTATTCTTGCTACCACTTCTTAATATCTTCTGCTTCTGTTAGGTCCATACCATTTCTGTCCTTTATTGAGCCCATCTTTACATAAAATGTTCTCTTGGTATCTCTAATTTTCTTGAAGAGATCTCTAGTCTTTCCCATTCTATTGTTTGCCTCTATTTCTTTGCATTGATCGCGAGGAAGGCTTTCTTATCTCTCCTTGCTATTCTTCTATCTTAAAGGAGTTAGTTGCTCTTTTAGAAGAGCAAACTAAGCAGAAGGAACCGCACATGCCAAGGCCCTGTTGCAGAGGGCCCGATCAGTAGATTGGAAGTATTTCTTAACATTTAATGGCTCAGTAGAGAAAGATGAGCCTACAAATAAATACATGAAAGAAGCATCCAGAAACAAAGAAAAATACTAGAAGAGCATTCCACACAAAAGCCAACAAAAGGGGCTTCTTCAAGGAGAGAATGGTCAACATAGATGAATGCTACGGAAAGGTCCAGAAGCTTGAAGACCTAAAGATACTCTGTTAGATTTAGGAACAAGGAAGTCACGGTTGTTATTTCTTCTTCATGAGCATTGTTTTACCTCAGTGGCTTTGCTATTAACTAACAGGGTAGGAGGTGAAGTGGGTAGAAGAGAAGCACAGCATTATGTGTTTAATTTTTTTGGCTTTTTATAACCATTTTTAGAATAAAAATATGAATATTACAAAAAAACAAAATAATTGATACAGAATGTTAGCACTGCAACAGATATAATACAGTCTAATGAGTTTCCAGCTCATTCTCTAGAGCCCCATGGCTTCATGGTCAAAGCCTCTGGGTGAACCTCAGCTGGTAGGAATTTTCTGCCCTCACATCCACCAGAAGAGCTCCATCCAGAATGATTTATATGTTTACATACCTACATTTATCTATCTGTGTATCTGGAAAGCACAGTATTATAGACTAATTCCAATTTTATAAAATTAATGTTAGTGTGTGTGTGTACAGTACACAGAATCAAAATAAAGGAAGACGTACAGACACTGAAATTAGTGGACATATATAGAAAGAGAGATCATGATAACTTTTCTCTTGTTTATAACTTTGCAATATTATTTTTCAC
The DNA here is from genome assembly GCA_006410635.1 of Cephalophus harveyi. Taxonomy (NCBI): domain Eukaryota; kingdom Metazoa; phylum Chordata; class Mammalia; order Artiodactyla; family Bovidae; genus Cephalophus; species Cephalophus harveyi. The sequence continues at coordinate 294,153 of SJYT01030267.1, forward strand.
AATGTGCAAATGTTATAGAAACAAAAAAGTTTTCTAATTAATCACTTTAAAATTATATAGAGCCAGAAGAAAATTATAAAGTTCTGAATTAATTCTGCAGGTACCTTTATATATGGGTTTAGCAGCATAATCTTTTAACAAAAGGAAAAAGAAGAAGAATGTTTATTTGAGGTTCTTACTATAGAACAAGGATAAACAAAAGTGACATTATAAAAAACACTACATTTTAGACAGGTAATGTCAAAAGCTATGAATTATTTTACCATTCATATTCAGTCTCTCTGAAGCCATGTTTTACAAAATTGTAAGTCTGAAAAGTTATATATTTAAGGAGGAGAAAACAGTCACAAGGAGCTATAAAACTTCCTACAGATGACTGATATCACATTCTTTCATGTGCTTTTCTTTTTTTTTTTTGCCTCCACTTACCCAGTGGCACACTTCTTGTATTCATTCCCAGAGAAACCACAATTGCCAAATCTGTCACCTTTGGAATTCACATCAAGGAAACATTCCTTCGGGGCAGCCTTGGCTTCTGTAACATAAAAAAAAAAAAAAAAATTTTGTTGTACACCTGAAACTAACACAACATTGTAAATCAACTATACTCCAATAAAATTTTTAAATTTTTTTAAATGTTTTTAAGACTTGGCAATTTAATTCAGAAATAAAAGCATTCTCCACAACAGTCCATAGGCCTGGATGAACTGCCTCAACAACTATGAAAAGATTTCAGAATCTACAGGTGAAATATTTTGCTCCACATTTATAATTAACAACAAAATGTAAAGATAAAGCCTGGTTGGTACTTACACGTTAGCATGGACTCGAACACTCAAGTCCTCAAAGAAGTGTCATTAAAGAAGGTGAAATTATAAATAAATCAAAAACTATGCACAGTATGGCAACACTTTCAGTCTACTTAATCTCACTGTTCTCACAGCTCCACTGCACCCCTGGTTATATCAGGCTGGGGAGGGTTGGTGAAAACACTGCCAGCTATTATTTTTTCACACAGGGATCAAACCTGCATCTCTTGCATTGGCAGGCGGATTCTTTACCACTGAGCTACCAGGGCAGCCCAATTCACCATATATGGAAGCTTAATTTAGGTATTAATTACACTGACAAACAGCCATGACACTGTCAAAGTATCAATCCATTCTTGTTTTCTTGTATTTTATATATGTATCCTTTAATGCTCAACGTTGCCACTTATATATATTCCTAAAAATATTTTATTTGGAAATATTTTGCAGCCAAAATGGCAGTACTTTCCAAATAATGATGGAAATTCATGTGTCTGTCTTATACACCTGGTACAATATTGTTCAGTTTAAAAGAAAATGGACATGCAGTGAAAGGAGATGGAATAAAAAAGAGGCAGAGGATGAAGTAATCTGAAAATGGATACAGAATACTTGCACAGGATAAACGTCATGTGGCATTAACCCTAGCAAAACACACATGCTCACATTTATATAAGAAAATGCAGCTAAATTAACAACAACCCCCCATCTGTAATTACTTTTTTTGGTCTGCAATAACCTGCTCATCAGGGCTTCCCCTGTGACTCAGCAGTAAAGAATTCACCTGCAATTCAGAAGATGCAGAGACACGGGCTCGATCCATGGGTTGAGAAGATTCCCTGGAGGAGGAAATGGCAACCCACCCCAGTATTCTTGCCTAGAGAATCCCATGGACAGAGGAGCCCGCTGGACTCCTCTGTCCATGGGGTTGCTAAAGAGTTGGACACAACTGAGTGACTAAACAGCAGCAAACCTGCCCATTAGCGCAAACTATTGGTTTGGCCAAAAAGTTTATTCAGGTTTTTCCATAACAGAGAAAAACTAATTAACTTTTTGGACAAACCAATATATCAGAAGGCTTCCCTGGTGTTCAGATGGTAAAGAATCCACCTGCAATGCAGGAGACCTGGGTTTGATCCCTGGGTTGGGAAGGTACCCTGGAGAAGGGCATGGCAACCCACTCCAGTATTCTTGCCTGGAGAATTCCATGGACAGAGGAGCCTGGCAGGCTACAGTCTATGGGGGCGCAAAGAGTTGGACACAACTGAGCAGGTCTCTCCTGAGAGGGTCTCTCCTCAGACCCTATCTGGGCAAAGTTCCCATGACCCCCTCCTTGGATTTAATTTGCTAGAGCAGCTCACAGAACTTAGAGAAACTTTTACTCACTAGATTACTGGTTTATTATCAAAGAATATATCAATAATTCAGGAACAGACAGATGGAAGAGATGCATAGGGCAAGGTATGGAGAAAGGGGCTTGGAGGTTCCAGGCTCTCTTCCTGCCTCTCCACAAGTTCACTAAGTCCCAAGCTCTCCAAACTGTCCTTTCCGGTTTTTACAGAGGCTTCATTATATGGGCAGATTGATCAAACCACTGGCCACTGGAGAGTAACTCCATCTCTGGTCCCTCTCCCCTCCCCAGAGGTAGGAGGACTTAAAGTTTCAACCACTGACCACAGGGTCTGTTCTCTGGCAACCAGCCTATCCTTAGGTTACCAAGGGATTTGCCAAAAAGTCACCTGACTGACATAACACAAGACACTTTCAAGGCTCTGATCATTTGGGAAATTCCAAAGCTTTTAGGAGTTCCTGCCAGGAACTGAACAAAGACCAATTTTTTTATTTGTTTGTTATAAATCACAAGATTACAAGAGTCAACACAGCTCTACCTAAAATTATAATTAATCCATATTAAGAAGATGGAGAATGAAAAATGAACATGAGTAGATAAGAGTTGACAAGTGCTGGGAGAAGAGAAGGGAAGAAATTTAATCCTTATCCTTCATAGGTAAAAATTAACATTTAATACCTAGAATGGAAAAATAAAAAAAGCAGCATGACCAAGAAATTATCTAAATCCCTACAGCCAGTAACAAAGTAATTAACTAGAAGGGAGGAAGAAAAGGTTAAAGTGGTGGCCTTCAGGGATGAGCTATTAAGTGGGAGTACTTTGATGAGTGCGCGCTCAGTCGTGCAGCCCTATGGTCTGTAGCCTGCCAGGCTTTTCTCTGCATGGAATTTTCCAGGAGAGACTGGAGTGGGTTGCCATTCCTACTCCAGGGCATCTTCCAGACCCAGAGATTGAACCCTCATCTCTTGCACCGCCTGCACTTGCAGGTGGGTTCTTTTACCTCAGCACCACCTGGGAACCCTGGAAGCATATTTTACTTTTTCATTAAACCTTGATGAATAACTTGACTCTATAATCTAGTGTATGTGTAACTTTGATTAAAAAAATTTTTTTTAAACACAGAAAATAAAAAAATATATATACTACTAGGAAAAGAATGGATTCCAAGTATATAACACAATGCTCTGTGATCTAAATACAATAATACAGACAGAATGCAAAAACATTTTGAGTGAACAATGAAAACAGAATACCCATGTGTATATCCCCATATTATTTACATGAGTTTATTAAAGCTAAAACACAATACTGTCCATGTACATATACATATAATGTTAATATACACAGGACAGGGTGGTGAGAAAGTAAAAGCAAAAATCACCAAATGAACTCAGATGCATCAAATTCATGACCTTGACTGCCTATGGACAAGGAAAGATGGAGATGTGATGGGAGACAGGAAACAGAACTTCAATTTTAGCAATAATGTTCAATTTTCATTTTTAACAAAAACTAAAACAAAAAATATGTAAATAAAAGCAAAGCAATCAATATAAATAAAATATCTTACTTGAGCCAAAGATGACTTGACACTGAGCATCATAATATTGGCACATGCCATTGTAACAATAGGCTTTGTTATTCTGGCAAGGATACCCATTCTGAATAAAAACATCTGGCTGACAGAACTGAGAAGAACCATTGCAATACTCCGGAACATCACATTCGTTGGTTTTTCCTCGGCACAAAGTGCCTCCTGGACGGAACTAGGAAAATAGGATTGAAATTGAACAGGAATATCAGGAAAATTCCCAAAAATTAACCAAATCTGAAACCACAGTATTTATATCAATAAGAAGGTTTAACAAAAACAGAAGATTAAATAACCCAATAGAACAGTGAACAAAGGCCAGTAACAGGCAATTTATAAAAGTCATGAAATATGGAAAATGAAAAAAGCAGAGCATCTTAGATGACCAAAAGAAATGCAAATTAAACGAAGATATAAAAGCACTTCCACCTATCAAACTAACCTGGATTATAACACTGGTTAACAACAAATGTTAATAAGTGAAGTCAAAATGTTAGTCGCTCAATTCTGTCTACCTCTTTGTAACCCCATGGACTGCAGCCCACCAGGCTCCTCTGTCCATGGGATTCTCCAGGCAAGAATACTGGAGAGGGTTGCCATTTCCTTCTCCAGGGGATCTTCCCAACTTCAGGATAGAACCTGGGTCTCCTACATTGCAAGCAGACTCTTTACCATCTGAGCCACCAAGGAAGACATGTTAGTAAGAGAAAACAAGAATAACGATTATATAGTATAACCAATAGCGTACACTGCACAGTTATCAGTGCATTGATTACACTGGCAAATACGGACTGGTATATCTGTAGACAGTATAAAAACGGGTATCAAAATGTTCACATGCATACTCCAGCAATTCTACTTCTAAGCAAAAATTGGAAGCAATCTAAATGTCCATCATTAGTTCACCAGATAAAGAAATTATGGTACAGCCATATAAAGGAAAACTAACTATATAAACCTATAGAATTAAATGAATGGAAGAAAACCAATAGTATATTACTGAAAAAAGGACATAGTAAAAATATGTATACCCATGATTATCCACTTTACACACACACACACATATTCATATTTACATAAAAAGTGACTACATTAATAAATTATCTACAATGGCTAAATGAAGGGGGTAAAATGATAAAGGGTCTTTCAGTGTCAACTTTCTATTATTGAATTTCTAACGAAAAACATAGGTCACTCATAAATCAGAAAAAAAAATCTCTTTAGACCATTTGCCATAAAAGAAGATGATATAAAACTGCAAACAAGTATCATAAAATTTTCCATCTAATCATGTAATAAAAATAGTGCTCTCTTACAAATCAGAGAAAACCAATTTTGATACAGGCACATTTTTCCTTTTCCTAGTTTTGTTTTTTTTTTTCCCCCCAAATAGGGAGGAATTCCCTACCCGACAGTCTTGACAACAGGCACCATATGCACATTCAGCAAATGATTTAAGTTTACAGGTCTTTCCTTCACAGCAAGGGTCCAATTCACATTCCTGAGAAGAGAAAATGACTGTCAATAAAGAAAGAAATTATTGCCATCAAGAATCGTTAACAAAATTCTTCCTTTCAACCTATGCTTCTTTCTAACCTGGCTGTAAGAGGTACTCTCTGGAGACCAGTCACTTACTATCCTTCTGGATTTACCAGCGACTCTTCAGCTATTATCTAGGTCTCAACGTATTTCAAAGGACTGAGAGTATGTGCCTTAGTCTGCTGGGATTACCAGAACAAGATACCACAGACTAATGTCTTAAACAAAAGAAATTTATTATGTCACAGCTCTGGAGGCTAGAGACCCAAGATCAAAGTCCTAGCCAATTCAGTTTCTGGCACAGACTCTCATCCTGCCTTGCAGACAGCTGCCTCCTCGCTGTGTGCTCATATGGCCTTTCTTCAGAGCATGTGTCAAGAGACTGGAGCAAGCAAGCTCTTTTTCATAAGAACATTAATCCTATCAGATCAAGACCCACCCTTATGACCTCATTTAATCTTAATTACTTTCCTGGAGGTCCCTTCTCCAAATACAGATATACTTGGGGGTTAGGGTTTCAACACATGGATTTGGGGAACACAAACATTCAGTCTATAACACTAGTTTAATGATCACAAGAAATTGTGAAAGTCACTCAGTCGTGCCGACTCTTTGCGACCCCATGGACTATACAGGTCGTGGAATTCTCCAGATTAGAATACTGGAGTGGGTAGCCCATTCCTTCTCCAATTTCCACAGGAAATTAAGCATCCATAAATGCATTTCTCTTCATGCTCAGGGTCTGGCTTCTCTGCAGGGTAGGTTTTTACCCATGTGGACATTATATTGCTTGACTTCTCTCACCCCACTTTGGGCCACCACGGCTCTCCACTCCCACCCTCCAGCCTCTCACGCAGACACAGCTACTCTCCTATGTTGAAACTAATGTCTTGAGGTCTGATTGTTTGTGAAAGGAAGGAGAAAGGAGGAGGAGAACAAGGAGGCAAGAAGGAGGTAGAGGAAATAAGCTTTAATTATTGAAGAATATTTATTTTCCAATGTTACAGAATTCTAGGATGATGGTTTTTTTCCTTTCAGAACCATAAATCTGCTGTTCTATTGTATTCTGGCCCCAAAATCAGCCACTATTGATCTATTTGTTTCAGATTTTCTTCTGACTTCTTATTTTCTGTTTATCTCAGCACTTTGATTACAATGTACCCACAATCATTCTTTGTAATGATTCTGATTTGGCCTTACTTAGTGTTTTGGAACTGTAACTCAATGTTTTCTGTTAAATATGGGAAATTTTCAGCCATTACTTCTTTGAATACTTTTCTTCTCTCCTTCTTCCTCTCCTCTTGAGATTTCACTTAAAATTCCATTAGGCTAGCTGATATTGCTTACATGTCCCTGATATTCTGTTCATTTTTTTTTTAATCTTTTCTCTTTTTCCTTTAGATGTGGATTATTTCTTTTGTTCTACTTTATGTTCATTGACTCTTTTTCTGCCATCTTACTCTGCTATTAATTATATCCATGAATCTCACTTATTAAACTTTTTAGTAAGTTCTATAATTTCCATTTGGTTCTCTATTATACATTTCTCTGATGAGATTCATCTCTTTACTCATGAAAACCATATTTTTCTTTAATTCTCTGATGATAAAGAATAGAACATAATTTATGGAAGCTTTATTCATAATAGCAAAATACTAGAAAGAAGCTAGATGTCTTTTAATGGATGAATAGTGTAACAAACTTCAGATAGGCCCTTTGTGCTAGTGGAAATACCAGCCTACACATTATTCCAAACCTCTGAAGTAACATCCATACAATGGACTGTTCAGTTCAGTTCAGTCGCTCAGTCGTGTCCGACTCTTTGCGACCCCATGAATCTCAGCACATGTCCATCACCAACTCCCGGAGTTCACTCAGATTCGCGTCCATCAAGTCAGTGATGCCATCCAGCCATCTCATCCTCTGTCATCCCCTTCTCCTCCTGCCCCCA
>SJYT01030268.1:0-52398 GCA_006410635.1 Cephalophus harveyi
AGGGAGACTGTCATGTGCAGGAGGAAACTGTTCAAGTGGAAAGTTTCCCTGATAGCAATGAGCTTGATATGTTCAAGGGACAGGCATGAATCAGTGCATTTGAGCACTGTGAGAATGAGAATGGTCACAGATGAGCCTTATAAAGGTAGACAGATGCCAGATCATGCAGTCTTAAGGGTCTTAGTAAGGAAATGAGGGTATTTTAGAGTTGCAGTGGGGACTGATAAGAGAGCTTTGTGTAGGGATGTTGTCGTACTTGGCTTGTACAGTTGTGTCTCTGTCTGCAGGGAGTTGGTTCCAGGACACCTTGAGGATACAAAAATCCAAGTCCCTCATATAAAATGGCACTGAGTGGAAGTTGCTCAGTTGTGATTGACTCTTTGTGACCCCATGGACTATACAGTCCTGGAATTCTCCAGGTCAGAATACTGGAGTGGGTAGCCTTTCCCTTCTTCAGGGGATCTTCTGGACCCAGGAATCAAACCAGGGTCTCCTGAATAGCAGGAGGATTCTTTACCAACTTGAGCTATCAGGGAAGCCCTTAAAATAATATCCTGTTATATACTTAGAATCATCTCTAAATCACATATAATACCTAATAGGATATAAATACTGTGTACATAATTGTAATGCATAGTAAATTCAAGTTTTGCTCTTTGGAACTTTCTGAATTGAAAGAAAAAATTTGGTTTAGTGTTTGGTTGAAACAGTGGATAAGGAACTCAAAGATACTGAGAACCAAGATCTTTTAAATGTGTTTTAAAAAGATCATTCTAGTTGCTTTCTGGAGAATGGATAATAGGAAGACCAGAGTGGAAGCAGTGTGGCTGGGTTTAGGTTTGTGTTAGTGTAACTGTATAAAGGAGAAGGCAATGGCACCTCACTCCAGTACTCTTGTCTGGAAAATCTCATGGACGGAGGAGGCTGGTGGGCTGCAGTCCATGGGGTCGCTAAGAATCAGACACGACTGAGCGATTTCACTTTGACTTTTCACTTTCATGCATTGGAGAAGGAAATGGCAACCCACTCCAGTGTTCTTGCCTGGAGAATCCCAGGGACAGGGGAGCCTGGTGGGCTGCCGTCTATGGGGTCGCACAGAGTCGGACACGACTGAAGCGACTTAGCAGCAGCAGCAGCAACTGTAAAAATGCAAACGGACATTCTCATAATCTTCCTTGACTTCGCATACTCAAGGTTCCATCTTCCTATTCCATTACCTCACATAGCACTTACAATTACCATTTAATCATTTTTTTTGGTTATTGCCTGTTTTTCCTGTCTAGGGTTGCCAAATAAGGCCGCTCAGTTGAATTTGCATTTCAGATACTAATTCTTTACTCCTAGTATTCTTGTGTTCTCAGTTGTGTCCAACTAAAGACTGTAGCCGGCCAGGCTCCTTTGTCCCCGGAATTCTACAGGCAAGAATACTGGAGTGGGTAGTCATTCCCTTCCCCAGGGTATCTTCCCAAGCCAGAAATCAAACCCCCTGCATCCCAGGTCGATTCTTTACTGTCTGAGCCACTAGGGAAGCCCAGGGAATTCTTTAGTCTGTGCGCTCCCAAATATTGCATGGGAAAGCCCTATACTAAAATTTTGTTCTTTATCTGACATTCAAATAAATGGGGCATCTTGTGTTTTTATTCACTAAATCTGGCAACACTACCCCCAATAGAACACAAACTCCTTGAGGGCAGGAACTCCTTCTGTCTGGTTTTCCAATGTATATCTAGGACACAGAGTAGGAGCCCACACATGCTTATTAAATGAATTAACATAGGATTTAACCACATTGTGATCAAATAAGGGCCCCTCGGTGAGGGTGTCTCCGAAGACCGGAGACAACGGGGAGAAACACGCTGTCGAGCTGGAGACGGGTGCAGCGCCCCCAGGCCTGCGCGGCCTGCGCGCTGAGGTCACGGGCGCCGGCTCCGGTGACGTCATCACGGCCGCGCTGTCTGCCGGGCTGGAGCTTCACTGGCGCCGGCACCTCGTCGGCTGTTGTGGAGACCCGGGGCTTTCTGGCGCGCCCTGCGCAGTGCAGGCCGCCTGTGAGGCCGTCCGGCCCCGACCAGGGCCCGAGAGGCCCAGTCCCGCGGTCGTTGGCTGTCAGCCGGCAGGCCTGGCGGCTCTATCGCGGGGAGACCGTCTCCTCAGGACCATGTCTAGGCCGAGCAGCGTCTCCCCGCGGCCGCCGGCTCCCGGTGGGGGCGGGGGCGGCCCCGCGCCCTGTTGCCCTGGGGGCGGCGGCCGTGCCAAGGGGCTGAAGGACATTCGTATAGACGAGGAGGTGAAGATCGCAGTCAATATCGCCCTGGAGCGCTTCCGCTACGGGGACCAGAGAGGTGAGGTTCCTGACAGGGACCCCGCCGGCTGCCCCACCCCCCGGAAGCCCGGCCCCTCGGTGGGCAGGGGCCGCCTCACGCGTGGGAGGGAAGACGGCCCGGCCCGGGCGGGGGGCGGAGGCCGGCGTGGTCGCCCTCTCCCGGGATGTGAGGAGCCGCAGAGTCCTGCCGGTCAGCCAAGTTTCGGGACCCTTCGTGGCGTCCGAAAGCGAAAAAATCAGGTTGCTCCGTAGCAGGAGGCATTTCTTTCCCTAGGGAGAGGCCTTCGGTAGCTTTGCCACAACTTTTAGGTATTGTTTAGCCCCTGCTTTTTTTTTTTTTTTCTTTTTTCTGAATCGAGGTAGGTTTAGTTTGAGTGAAGGAAGTAGAGGAGCGGAAGGAAACCGTACAGATAAATGAAGTGGCAACATGTAGTCCTTTGCTTAAATCCTGGAAGCATCACTCTATTGAACAGTTAAAAAAGTTAAACTCCTGGTAGACAAAGCATCTTCCACACCTCCTAAGGTTAGAAAGCGATTTGAGTCACACAGGGCAGAACCAGCAGTCGACCTGTGATCAGTACAGTATATATATTATATAGTGCTCATTCTGATTTGCTGGTCTAAATACAAGGGCCCCTTACTCTGGAAGCTTAATTAAAAGCTCTTAAAAAAAAAAAAAAGATTCTTGCCTGGAAAATCCCATGGATGGAGGAGCCTGGTTAGCTGCAGTCCATGGGGTCACTAAGAGTCGGACACGACTGAGTGACTTCACTTTCAGTTTTCACTTTCATGCGTTGGAGAAGGAAATGGCAACCCACTCCGGTGTTCTTGCCTGGAGAATCCCAAGGACGGTGGAGCCTGGTGGGCTGCCGTCTATGGGGTCGCACAGAGTCAGACACGACTGAAGTGACTTAGCATAGCAGATAAGAAGCCCCGGAAATACGCAGCATATCCACATTTTACTGTCTGAGATAGTAAAATATGAATTCTGTGCAGTTTTGAAGGCAAAGACAATGGAATCTGATGCTGAGCGTTCATAATTCTTGAGCATACCCCGTCATTGAAGGAAATAGGCATTTTGTTAATTAAACAAGAAGTAAGTTAAGATAGTAAACTTCGTCAGTTTTTATAGGAGCTCAAGATTGCAGCACAAGTAAGAGTAGTAATCTTTGGTGAACATCAGAGTCCTTTATCATATTTAGGTTTAAGTGTTACTGATATCAGAATTCTGGTAGACATTAAGTGATTAATTAGTACAGGTATATCTGATTATTACAGTTTATTTTGCAGATTTTTTAAATAGCTTTTTCTTTTTTAAACAGTTGAAGGTTTGTGGCAATTCTTTGTTGTCAGATGATGGTTAGCATATTTTATCAATAAAGTATTTTTAAATTACTGTGTATACATTGTTTTTTAATACATAATGCTATTGCACATTTAATAGATTACAGTGTAGTGTAACCATAAATAGGCCCAGGAACAAACCAGCATAGGCCCTGGAAACCGAAAAAATTTGTATGACTTGCTTTATTATTTTTTATTATTTATTATATTTGTTTTTTTGCAAGAGTCTGGAACCAAACCCACAATCTCACTGAGGTATACCTGTATCTACTTTTCACATAAAATATGGTAAATGTGCTTATATGATTATATGATTTTTTTCAAATTATATGAATATGTGTACTGAAATACTTTGAAAGAAATTTGCCTATCAGCAAATGATGCTTTGTGTTTTTTTTTTTTTTCCCATGTAGAAATGGAATTTCCTTCTTCTTTGACCAGTACAGAAAGAGCCTTTATTCATCGGTTGAGTCAGTCTCTTGGTTTGGTTTCTAAAAGTAAAGGGTAAGCTGATAACTTTTCTTAATTAAAAAAATTTTATTGAAAAAGAGAAATGTTTTTGACTAAATAGTTAAACTGTTTTAGATTCACATTCTTAATTATATTGTATATAGAAGATCTGATTTATGTTTGTACCACACTCAACTCTTTGCTTTTCTTCCTATCCCCCTTTTTTTGTTTTCACTGGTTGGGAGAGGGTGGGAGAAGAAGGTCAATTTTAAGATGTTAGCAAAATGGTTTAAAAGTTGAAGTTGATTGCATTCAGCAAGATATTTTCTTTTTTTATAGAAACCAAAGCTCTTTTTTTTTCCTTGAAGAATGGATAGCCTTAAAATAATAAATACAATTATTAACAGAACTTATCTCTTTCAAAGCTACTGTACTATAATGGTATGCTTTAGAACACATGCTTATTGTTTTCTTTCATACCAAGTCACAAAGCTGATGATTAGAAATAATTAAATGAAATGGAACTTATGTTCACTCCTGAGTAAAGATCTTTTTTTTTAATCTCCTAGAATTAACTTTGTTAATTTAGCAAATTATTCTTTCTCTCTTTTTTTTTTTTCCTTTGTGCCAGGTATTATGGTTCCATTATACCTATTTGAGAGGTATGGAGAAAAGGGCAAGAAACCTGGATTCTACTCCCAGTCTCTCAGTGCTTCATTCTTTAGTTTGATCATATCCCTTAACTTTAAATGCCAGTTTATTTTTTAATGTAAAAAAATGAAAGAGTTAATCTCTTTGTGCTAGTTGAGATTCTATGGTCCTGCAGTTTATTTTGAGCTTCTTGCTTGAGTTTTAAAAACAGATTGCAGAATTACTGTGTGATAATTTACAGTTGTTTTTCTGATCACTTTTTTTTTATATCCTTTTGAAATGAAGCTATGTGTGTTGGATTTTGTTTTTCATCTCCTTTTAGAGATTTGAATTTACTTTGAATTGATTTTTTTTTTTTAAATAACTGTTCACCTTTTGGTGAAAATACTCTTGTTAGAATAGCACTTGTTTTGTGTTCTTTACTATATCCTTGTATTTTTTTAGAAATTCCAATCAAGTATTCCCATACCCCAGATTTTACCTCCTTATAATTTGTTTCGTTTTTCCTGAACTGGTATCACTGTTTTGGTTCTAAGAGCACACTTTTCTGAGTCTTTAATTTGTTCATGAATAAAACAAAATTGTTTCCTATTTGTCTTAGTCCAAGTTAGACAAAATGAAACTTACAAAGTGAACTTGTTAAAAACTTGTAGAAAGAATAGATATAAAGTATATGAAAACAGGTTTTCCAAGTACAGGTTTTTAATCTTGTGATTGCTGAGGGTGCTGCTTAATAGGTATCCAAGTATTTCACTTGGGCTTCCCAGATGGCTCAGTGGTAAAGAATCTGCCTGCCAATGCAGGATATACAGGAGACGCTGTTTCGATCCCTGGCTTGGGAAGATCCCCTGGAGGAGGAAATGACAACCCACTCCAGTATTCTTGCCTGAGAAATCCCCTAGGAGTCACAATAGTCCAACATGATTTAATGACTGAGCACACACACATGCAGGCATGCATGCAAGTATTTTTCTCACCCTGACCAGGGCACTGTACCCTACAACAAGACCTCCCTTTCAGATTTGAATTATTGCCTCCCTTACCTTCTGCCCTAAAAGAATGAATGCTGCACTCCCCCCCACTTCCCCTAGCTAAAATAAGAAAATTGGGTTAAAAGTGAGGAACCCTGTTAGTGAAGTTTTGGAAATCCATTAAAACTCTGTGATGTACAGAAATAATAGTAACAGTAGCTAACATTTATTAAGTGCTCTTGTGCGACAGGCATTGTGCTAGGTGCTTTAAGTAAATTATCATTTGATCCTCACAACATTCTTGTATGGTAGGCTCTACTTTTTTAAATACCTGGTTCCTATATAACAGATGAGGCAAGTCAAGCTTGGAGATATTAGTTTTCCCAAGTTCACACAGCTAGCAAGTGGGAGAGCCAACAATCAAACATAGTTAGTGTTTAGCTAATTAATTTTTGTTGTTTGTAGTGAATTCACAGCAATGTTTTAGGAACTATGAGTAGGTAAGAGAGAAATATTAGATAATGCTCATTTCTAAGTTGTTTATAGTCCATTAAGTCACAAAAAGAAAAAGAAATGGTCACGAACATAGTGAGCATGACATGGAAATAATTGTGTTTAGTGACAAAATTAACTCGGTTTATTATTTCTGAGCTAATCATAAAAAAGCATAGATTTGTGTGATGTAAACTTCAATAAATTTGTATATTTGTATTGCAGTATTGAAGATAAAATGGTTTGGAGTTAGGTCTTTGCATCTGTCTGCCTGTGGTTAGTCACTCAGTAGTGTCTGACTCTTTGTCACCCGTTGGACTGTAGCCCACCAGGCTCCTCTGTCCATGGGATTTTCCAGGCAAGAATACTGGAGTGGGTTGCCATTTTCTGCTCCAGGGGATCTTCCTGACGTAGGGATTGAACTGGCATCTCCTGTGTCTCCAGCACTGCAGGTGGATTCTTTACCTGCTGAGCCATTGGGGAAGCCCCCCTGTCTGCCTAGTGGAAGTACAGATTAAAGGGAAATGAAATCAAGTATTTGCTAGACATTAAACAAATGTGTATTATCTTTGTGAAGTGAAGTGAAAATCACTCAGTCGTGCCCGACTCTTTGCGACCCCCTGGACTATACAGTCCATGAAATTCTCCAGGCCAGAATACTGGAGTGGGTAGCCTATCCCTTCTCCAGGGGATCATCCTAACCCGGGAATTGAACCAAGGTCTCCTGCATTGCAGGCGGGTTCTTTACTAACTGAGCTATGAGAGAAGACTTTGAATCTTTGTATAGAGACATTAATTCCTTGGTGGCTGAGAACTTTTAAGTAGTGATTTCAGATTTTGGCTCTTCAGATTTTTAAACTGTTCTCAGGTTTGTAAAGTGGGGAATAGCTGTATTATTGTATTTGAGGTAAATTATTCAGTAACATACTGTGTAAATGCAACATTTATGTCATGGTCCATGTGCGGGTTGGAAAAGAATTTCTAGACATGAGACAGAATGAGAGGGAAATAAAGTTTATTAGAGTGGGGGATGCTGTTAGAACAGCGGGCTGGCCCAAGGGAGAATGGACATTGAACAGGTCCGTGGTCTATTTTTATAGCCAGGGCACAAGGAGCAGAATAGGGGTCTTGCAGGTCATTAGCTGATTGGATGAGACCCGTATACTGAGTGGGGGAAGAGTAAGGCAAATACCTTTTCCCTATGGGGTAGAAGGGGAGACAGGTTATACTGCTCAGGAGGACCTGAAATTCGTTAATAGTTACAACATGGTTGTGGGAGGGAAGGACAATAAGGGTCTGGTTTTTCCGTTCCTACATTCCAAGGCCCTCCTTGGTTTTATCTGCTCTTTCATCCTTGGGTCACCACAGTTTATTAATATTAAAATTGCATCAAATTTGATTAGTTATATCATTTCTTTAAAAGGAAGAAGCTATTAAAATATCAGAACTTCATTATAATGTATGATTACTTTTCCCTTTGAAAGTTAGAAGTTACAGTGTTCTTACCTGTACTTTCAGTCCATTTATACTTAAATATGACATATGTGGCTTGCATGTTACTATATTTTTAAAACTTCTTGTGAACTTCACTTATCTAGCATCTTTTCCACATTTTGCAGGTAGTTTCTAGTTAATCTTGCTTTGTAAAGAGACTACTAGATTTTCATGGTAGTGTGTTACGTTGAAATGAAGTCATGGTGAGATTTCATTGTATTAATTTACCTAGGACAGCTGCTGTATAGAATGTTTTCATCTGCACAATAACAAAGTGAATATTTTGCCAAAATTGCACTAATTTTTGAATTATATATCAGTGCCACTGTGGTGGTGAATGGTATAGGAACAGCACTAATATTGACAAGTAGAATTTTTTACTAAAACATAAAAACTAGCAAGTTGGTATTATCTTTCTGTCCACCATCTGTGTTCAAACTGAATTTAGTAAATTTTAAATGGTAGTGGCTAAGTACTCCCACTGCTTAGTATGAGTTATTTTTATACATTGTTTTGTTGTCTTTTGCAACCCTATGGACTGTAGCCCACCTGGCTCCTCTGTCCATGGAATTTTCAAGGCAGGAATGCTGGAGTTGGTTGTATGTGTTCAAACTGAATTTAGTAAATTTTAAATGGTAGTGGCTAAGTACTCCCACTGCTTAGTATGAGTTATTTTTATACATTGTTTTGTTGTCTTTTGCAACCCTA
Organism: Cephalophus harveyi; assembly: GCA_006410635.1. Lineage (NCBI taxonomy): Eukaryota > Metazoa > Chordata > Mammalia > Artiodactyla > Bovidae > Cephalophus > Cephalophus harveyi. Next base: position 8,434 of record SJYT01030268.1, read on the forward strand.
TGGACTGTAGCCCACCTGGCTCCTCTGTCCATGGAATTTTCAAGGCAGGAATGCTGGAGTTGGTTGTCATTTTCTTCTCCAGGGGATCTTTCTGACCCAGGGATCTGAGTGGCATCTCCTGCATCTCCTGTTTATCACTGAGCCACCAGGGATTCTTATACATTAATTCTGTATGATTATTAGGCAATCTATGTTAGGAAAGTTTCAATCTAACCTATTAATTTAGTTGTGAGCTTACTGAGGAAAGAGTGTATTCTCAACTTTGTAATCCTGGCCTCTAGCATACAGTGCCTGGCATACAGTAGGTATTCAGTATATGATGAAAGATTGAATAAAAGAGAATTAAAAGTAAAATCTAGGAAAACTTCACTGAGATGATTTTTGACAAAATTAAAACATCTTGGAACTGATAGACATATTCAAGATTTTAAAATTAATGGTTCTACTGTGACAGAGAAGTAAATTAATTTATTTTTGATCACATCGTTACTTGAAAGATTATTACTAGGTGAACACAGGCCTTCTGACTCTTGCTCTAGTACTCATTTCAGCACACTTCTGGCCTTCTATAGTTAAAATTTTATGAAGTAAATGGGAGGGAAGGGGAATGAGTGACTGATGGGAAAAGAACCTACTACGGAGAACATTGCTGCTGCTGCTGCTGCTAAGTCGCCTCAGTCGTGTCCGACTCTGTGCGACCCTACAGACGGCAGCCCACCAGGCTCCCCCGTCCCAGTAATTCTGATTTACCATGGAATTGACTAAAATTTCTAGATAAGATTACATTTTAATAAGTTCATCTTTATGTCATCATTTAAGCATCAATAAGCACTTGTATGGGCTTCCTTGGTGGCTCAGAGGTTAAAGTGTTTGCCTCCAATGCAGGAGACCTGGGTTCTATCCCTGGGTCGGGAAGATCCCCTGGAGAAGGAAATGGCAATCCACTCCAGTATTCTTGCCTGGAGAATCCCATGGATGGAGAAACCTAGTAAGTTACAGTCCACAGGGTCGCAAAGAGTTGGACACAACTGAGCGGCTTCACCTTCACCTTCAAGCACTTGTTCAGGAGTAGATGATGGCATAGAAAGGTTATGATTCATTGAGGAATTTTCAGAAATTAAAAATCTTGGTAAATTGAAGACCAAGACTTAGAAGACTTAGATAGCGAAAACTGTATACGGTTTCATGTCATTTTATAATGAAGGTATTGTTGAAAAAATTTTAAATCTAGTGAGAATTAGAAAAATTATACATGTACTTTTCATTATATTTGTGGCTTTGTTGCTCATTTTTATAAGGTGATAGTGGCATTAACAAATTGTAAAAATTTTATTATAAAGTTTGGTTAACTTTTTTGGTATAAGAAATGAAATTTTTTCCTGGCTATAATAATTGCTTTCATTTATTATATTTAGTATATACACAGTAACAGATACTGCCCTTTATGCATTATCTTATTTAATCATGTTAACAGTTCTTTGAGGCAGGTATCATCATCATCATCATCATCATCTTAGGCTCAGAGCTATTACATAATTTGCTTGTGGTCCCACAGCTAGTAAGTGGTAGAGGAAGGATTCAAATCCAAGTCTATGTGCTTTCAGAGCCTGAGCTCTTTACCAATACTACATTGTATTAGATTATAGACATGTATTATTAAATCCTTCAAGATACATCTGAGGACTTCCTTTGTGTGTGACATTGTACTTAGTACTCTTGAAGCTATAGAAGTCATCAAAAATATAATTAGGACTCGTTGAAGACTCTAGTAACTTGAGAACAGTTATAAATCATCATTACCTTATAATCAAAGGCTGGAACTGGAAACTTTGAAAAATTTCTTTTTATTTATTTTTTTCAGTATACATCTGAAAATGCTTATCAATAATGCTGATTTTTTTTTGTTCAGCCACTAAACTTGGCTTTCTTAACAGGTTTTTCATGGGAGTGTGACATTACCAGCATACTGGGAAAACACTCAGTGGGATATATTAGTCTGGATCACTGTCATAACTGGACCACCATGGCATTTTCATTATCATTTTTAGTTCTGTTGTTCAAATTGATTTTCTCCCTCTGTATATTTCCCAGCATGTATTAGTTGGTGATGTTTCATCCACCATGAAGCCTGCTAAGACAAACTTTAAGGGTAAGTAAGCATTTTTTTGCTGATTAAAGTTGAATTTGCAGCATTTTGAAATTTTAACTGAAAATGGTCTTCTGGCCTCTTTGGCACTCAATTCCTCTTTACTGAAATTTTTGGAGATTTTCAGCATCTTATCCCAAAGAATTTTGATCTTTTTCAGTGTTTTGCTTGAGACATGTTTTCTAAGTAGCCATACATCATATGTGAACAAATTGACTTATATAGTAAATAAATGATTTTTATTAATATTCAGAAAGGGAGCAAATAGATACCTAACTGTGAAGAAGAAAGATGGATCAGAAACAGCTCATGCAATGATGACCTGTAATTTGACTCATAATACAAAACATGCTGTTAGGAGCCTAATTCAGAGGTTTCCTGTCACCAATAAAGAGCGTACTGAACTTCTGCCTAAAACAGAAAGAGGAAATGTATTTGCTGTTGAAGCTGGTATGTATTTTCTGGGGAGATTGCTTGTTTATCCTTTTATTGAATGACTATTCTTTTTCCACTTAACATTAACATTTTTTTTAACATTTTAAAACAACATTAAATAAGATTTCTCATTGTGAATGAGTTTGTTTGAAATGATTAGAATTTGTAAAAATTTTGTAATGAAATGCAGTGTTAAGGCATGTCATTAAATTAAGTTAGACAGGGTTTTTGTTTTTGTTTTTGTTTTTTTTTTGCATGTTACAGTAATAGCTAACCATTTATTGAGCACTTCTTGTGTGCTAGACAGCATAGTAAACTTGATATAGAGCCTCATGGCAACCCTTCCAAGGTAAGAATTTTCCCTATTTCACACATGAAGAAACTGGGCTCAGAGAAGTTTAATAATTTGTTCAAGGCCGCTCAATCAGCTAGTAAACTGCAGAGCTGGGGTTTGACTCACTTTACTGTTATATGTTATGCTGCCATGATACACTATGAGTGGAATTTTGAATTAGGGCTTCAGCTTCTGGGAAGAGATAGGACAGAGTCTTCAGTATATTAACTTGCTCAGAGGTAGATAAATACATATATTTAGGTTATAAAGTGAAGTTGTAATTTTACTGTTTGGAAAAATAATTTTCCAAAGTTTATTTCTTTTATTATCTCCAGTGACAGAGTTTCTATTTGTGAAGTAGGTGTGCAGAATGTAGAAAATGCATGGTTCTAGCTATCAAGGAGTTTTATTAATAAAAATACATTCACACAAAAATATTTTATGTGAAGAATATAAAACACATCATGCCTTTTTTATTATTATCTTCTTAAATATAGATGTTGGCTAAAATGCACAATTAGGAGATTTGTTAAGCATTAAGGCCTTAAATTTACACATGTTATTCTGTTTGATCACATAATCGTACATGCTAACTTCAAGAAGGGTTTTTTCTTTTTCATACATGTTTTCATACTGCATGTAATAGACCTTACAAGTATAATGTATATTGTTTCCTACTCTAAAATTTTGTTCTAATCGATAGAAACAAGTTTGAGAATCATTTTAGGATATCAAAATTGGATTTTATTTTTAATGATTTTTGTTCATTTTAAAACATTACACACTAGGAATCCTGAGAAATTTGCCTTCTAATTGATATCAAAATGTGTAAAATGTTCTCTAAGAGTATTGTGTAGGAGTAAAGCAGCTGAGGATTGTTTGTTAATTTTATGTTGACTGAGTAATGAAGAAACACTTAGAAGGTATTAATTACTTATGTTTTTAACTGTATTGTTGATATACATTTTTTTTTCATTCTCTTATTAATTTTCAAAGAAAATCGAGAAATGAGCAAGACAAGTGGGCGACTCAACAACGGCATACCTCAGATTCCAGTAAAAAGAGGAGAATCTGAATTTGATTCTTTCAGACAATCTCTGCCAGTGTTTGAAAAACAAGAGGAAATTGTTAAAATAATTAAGGAAAATAAAGTAGTTTTGATTGTAGGAGAAACTGGATCTGGAAAGACTACACAGGTTTGTTTCTACTTTGTTGTGTATAGAAGAAAAAATATTCTACTTCATGTGATAGTTTTGCATCAAATTTATACTACATATACAAAGTAAACATAGTTTTTAAACTACTAGTTTGGCTGAAATTTAAAAATTCATGAAATCCAGCATTTGCATAGGTATTGAGAAAACAGCATCTTCTGTTCTTTTGATAAAAGTATAAATTGTTTTGAAGAGCTGATTGATCATTTTTATGAAAATTAAATTTATATACTCTTTGACTCAGCATATTTTTGTCTTTGCAAAAGTATTTGAGGATAGATGCTCACTACAGTATTCTTTATAGCAAGCAACAAAATCAATAATAACAAACCTAAAAAAGCTGGATGTTACTTTGTATGTAGTCATATTTGTTAAATTATAGCACATCCATTAGATGGCATGTGCAGATGTTAAAATGGATTAGGTAGATCTGATATGCTGTTAAGTGATATCAGCAGATTACAAACATTAAGTATAATAATGACTTTGTGTGAATAAAAACTTGTTTATATACACAAATATTTTTAGTTGTATAAGCATATTTTTCCCCAAAAAAAGTTTATGAGAAACTTAACAGTAGTTACTTTTGTGGAGAGGACTGTTGGTAATGGTAGGGGTTGGCAAGACTTTTACTTTATATTTTAAATCTTTTTGACCTGTTTGAATTTAATTATAGAAGAGTGTTTGCAGTCCTGGTATTAGGCTATTTCTGATTTCTTTATACTTTTCACTATTTAAAAGATTCCAACAGAATTTTATTTCATTCACTTTATAGGATATTTTGGAGATAATTGACATTTTTGCAATATTGATTATTCCTGCCCAGGAATATCTCATATTTTTTTAGACTATTCTCATCTTTTATGTTTTTCACTAGTGTAGATGTGTATAAGAGACAGCATTTATGTCATGGTCCATGCGCGGGTTGGAAAAGAATTTCTAGACATGAGACACTTTTTAGCTGATTATTAGCAGCTAATATGAAAGATTTTTTTTTTTTTATGTTTGGACCCATTACATAACTTTTTTAGTTCTAATGATTATTCAGTTGACATGGATATTCTGGATATACAGTTATGTCATCTTATAGTACTTTAAAATTTGTTTCAGATTCCTCAGTTCCTTTTAGATGACTGCTTTAAAAATGGTATTCCCTGCCGTATATTTTGTACTCAACCAAGACGATTAGCAGCTATTGCTGTGGCTGAAAGAGTTGCTGCAGAAAGGAGAGAAAGGATTGGTCAAACAATTGGATATCAGATCCGTTTAGAAAGCAGGTAAAGACAATTCACCTGTAACCTTTTATCATTCTTAGAAAAGACTAAATATTTGTATTTCACTAAACAGAGAGAATATGTTTGGAGAAGGCACTGGTGACCCACTCCAGTACTCTTGCCTGGAAACTTCCATGGATGGAGGAGCCTGGTAGGCTGCAGTCCATGGGATCGCTGAGTTGGACATGACTGAGTGACTTTACTTTCACTTTTCACTTTCATGCATTGGAGAAGGAAATGGCAGCCCACTCCAGTGTTCTTGCCTGGAGAAACCCAGGGACGGGGAAGCCTGGTGGGCTGCCCTCTATGGGNGAGCCTGGTAGGCTGCAGTCCATGGGATCGCTGAGTTGGACATGACTGAGTGACTTTACTTTCACTTTTCACTTTCATGCATTGGAGAAGGAAATGGCAGCCCACTCCAGTGTTCTTGCCTGGAGAAACCCAGGGACGGGGAAGCCTGGTGGGCTGCCCTCTATGGGGTCGCACAGAGTCAGACATGACTGACATGACTTAGCAACAGCAGAGAATGTGTTAGTTGAAAAATGAGGTGGTCATTTTGCTTCAAGTAAGTTTGCGAACAGAACATTGAGGTCATGTCTAAACTTACTGAGGTTTTGAATAAATAAATAGTTTGAAAAGAAATCCTGTTTCATAGTTTCATGATAAAGTGCAAGTTGTATCATCTCTTTGAGCCTGTGTTTCCTCATCTGTAGAATGTGGTTAATGAAAGCATCTAGAGCACAGGTTTGATGTGAAGTTTACAGAAGTACTCAATAAGTGCTAGTGACTGAATTATACTTAGTAGTGCCTGCTTGACAAGTAGTACTGTTTCTTTATTCATAATTATTTGGGTATAATGATTCAAAAAGCTGATCTCATTTATGATATACTCTTATCCTCAAAAATGTTCGAGATCTTAAAAACAATCTCTTTGGACTCTTTAACCAAATAATTAATTAATAAAAGGCTGTAAGTAATAATAAATTTGTGATATTATCAAACAGAAAATATGTATTTCATATAACTTTGCTAATAAAGCATGTATACCAGTACACTAAATATATATGTATACCAATACACTACATGTATACCAGTGAACTAAAATGTACTGGAATGGGTGAATTTAACTCAGATGACCATTATATCTACTACTGTGGGCAAGAATCCCTTAGAAGAAATGGGGTAGCCATCGTAGTCAACAAGAGTCCAAAATGCAGTAATGGATGCAACCTCAAAAATGGCAGAAAGATCTCTGTTTGTTTCCAAGGCAAAGCATTCGTATCATGATAATCCAAGTCTATGACCCGACCAGTAATGCTGAAGAAACTGAAGTTGAATGGTTCTATGAAGACTACAAGACCTTTTAGAACTAACACCCCCAAACGATGTCCTTTTCATTATAGGGGTCTGGAATGCAAAAGTAGGAAGTCAAGAAACACCTGGAATAATAGGCAAATTTGGCCTTGGAGTACGGAATGAAGCAGGGCAAAGGCTAATAGAGTTTTGCCAAGAGAAGGCAGTGGTGATAACAAACACCCTCTTCCAACAACACAAGAGAAGACTCTACACATGGGCATCACCAGATGGCCAACACTGAAATCAGATCAATTATATTCTTTGCAGCCAAAGATGGAGAAGTTCAATACAGTCAGCAAAAACAAGACTGGGAGCTGGCTGTGGCTCAGTTCATGAACTCCTTATTGCCAAATTCAGATGTAAATTAAAGAAAGTAGGGAAAACCACTAGACCATTCAGATATGACCTAAATCAGTTCCCTTACAATTATACAGTGGAAGTGATAAATAGATTTAAGAGACTTGATCTGCTAGAGTGCCTGAAGAACTATGGACAGGTTTGTGACATTGTACAGGAGACAGGGATCAAGACCATCCCCAAGGAAAAGAAATGAAAAAAGCAAAATGGCTGGCTGAGGAGGTCTTGCAAATAGCTGTGAATAGACGAGAAGTGAAAGGAAAAGGAGAAAAGGAAAGATATACCCATTTGAATGCAGAGTTCCAAAGAATAGCAAGGAGAGGTAAGAAAGCCTTCCTCAGTGATCAGTGCAAAGAATAGAGGAAAACAACAGAATGGGAAAGACTAGAGATCTCTTCAAGAAAATTAAGAGATACCAAGGGAACATTTCATGCAAAAATGAGCTCAATAAAGGACAGAAATGTTATGGACCTAACAGAAGCAGAAGATACTAAGAAGAGGTGGCAAGAATACACAGAAGAATTGTACAAAAAAGATCTTCACAACTCAGGTAATCACGATGGTGTGATTACTCACCTAGAGCCAGACATCCTGGAATGTGAAGTCAGGTGTGCTTTAGGAAACATCCCTCTGAACAAAGCTAGTGGAGGTGATGGAATTCCAGTTGAGCTATTTCAAATCCAAAAGATGATGCTGTGAAAGTGCTGCATTCAATATGCCAGCAAATTTGAAAACTCAGCAGTGGCCACAGGACTGAAAAGGTCAGTTTTCATTCCAGTCCCAAAGAAAGGCAATGCCAGAGAATGCTCAAACTACTACACAATTGCACTCATCTCACATGCTAGTAAAGTAATGCTGAAAATTCTCCAAGCCAGGCCTCAGCAATATGTGAACTGTGACCTTCCAGATGTTCAAGCTGGATTTAGAAATGGCACAGGAACCAGAGATCAGATTGCCAACATCTGCTGGATCATGGAAAAAGCAAGAGAGTTTAAGAACAACATCTGTTTCTGCTTTATTGACTATGCCAAAGCCTTTGTGTGGATCACAATAAACTGTGGAAAACTCTTAAAGAGATGGGAATACCAGACCACCTGACCTGCCTCTTGAGAAATCTGTATGCAAATCAGGAAGCAACAGTTAAAACTGCACATGGAACAACAGACTAGTTGCAAACAGGAAAAGGAGTACGTCAAGGCTGTATATTGTCACCCTGCTTATTTAACTTATATGCTGATTACATCATGAGAAACTCTGGGCTGGAGGAAGCACAAGCTGGAATCAAGATTGCCAGGAGAAATATCAATAACCTCAGATATGCAGATGACACCACCCTTATGGTAGAAAGTGAGGAAGAACTAAAGAGCCTTTTGATGAAAAGTGAAAGAGGAGAGTGTAAAAGTTGGCTTAAATCTCAACATTCAGAAAACAAAGATCATGGCATCTGGTCCCATCACTCCATGGCAAATAGATGGGGAAACAGTGGAAACAGTGCCAGACTTTATTTTTTGGGGCTCCAAAATCACTGCAGATGGTAACTGCAGCTATGAAATTAAAAGATGCTTACTCCTTGGAAGGAAAGTTATGACCAACCTAGACAGCATGTTAAAAAGCAGAGACACTAGTTTGCCAACAAAGGTCCGTCTCATCAATGCTATGGTTTTTCCAGTAGTCATGTGTAGATGTGAGAGTTGGACTATAAAGAATGCTGAGCGCTGAAGAATTGATGCTTTTGAACTGTGGTGTTAGAGAAAACTCTTGAGAATCCCTTGTAATGCAAGGAGTCCATCCTAAAGGCGATCAGTCCTGAGTATTCATTGGAAGGACTGATGTTGAGGCTGAAATTCCAACACTTTGGCCACCTGATGTGAAGAGCTGAGTCATTTGAAGAGACCCTGATGCTGGGAAAGATTGAGGGCAGGAGGAGAAGGGGACAAGAAGTGGTTAGATGGTTGGATGGCATCACTGACTCAGTGGAGATGAGTTTGAGTAAACTCTGGGAGTTGGTGATAGATAGGGAAGCCTGGCATGCTGTGGTTCATGGGGTTGCGAAGAGTCAGACGCAACTGAGCAACTGAACTGAATTGAACCAGTACACTGTTATGTTAGTAATACTTACTAAAATACTAAGGATACTAGCATTTTAATATGGCCAAGTTTTAATTGTATAAAAGATTTGTAATTGTACATTTTTTTTTTTTAAAAGGGTCTCTCCAAAGACACTTCTGACATTTTGCACAAATGGGGTACTGCTTCGTACACTGATGGCAGGAGATAGTACATTGTCAACTGTGACACATGTTATTGTGGTAAGATATTTAAATAGGTAATTAAGATTTTGGAATAGGATATAAGTGAGAACCAATTCTTTTTTAAAACAGGCTGTTCTAATCAAGTTACCTTTTATTTTCCATAATTATTAGAAATAAATATTTATATTAAAGATATTCTTGCCATTAGTTTTCATGAGTAGAAATAGATAGCTTTGTAAAAAGTGCTTTTTATATATAAAAATGATACATGTATTTCAAGAGTCTCCAGAATAGTGAAAGTTTTCTTGTTTCTCTGTGCTTAGTCATCTATTTTCTCTTCCATGTCTTAGGAGAATACTTAAAGTCAGCTAACTTCCTGGTATGCTGCTAAATTAACTAGCTCCTGATGAAATAAGTAGATGAATTAGCACCTTATTAACGAATTCTAAGCTTTTATCCAGTTTGTGTCAGAAAACTTAGATTAAGTTCTATAAGCTTGTGATAAGCAGCTTTTGGAAAGTTAATAGTTCTCTGCTTTCAAACCACAATATGCTCCTGGTCCTGATGCTAACAGAAGCATATTAAATAGATTTTATATTTATTAAAAGTATATTAAATTAGACTGTACTAATTAAATTAGACTGTACTAATTCAGAATTTGTTTTAGTTTCTGCAGTTTTACATTCTGTGGGGAAAAGGGCAATACGTTACCCATAGAGGATTGTTAATATCTGAGTATTTCTAAATTGTCCATAAAACAAAATTTGACTGTTTCCACATTTAACTTGATTTAGTGTGAAACTCAGCAGCTCCACAGTTTTAAAGACTTCACTTATTTTATGTTTTAACCGTTCCATGGTTTGTTTTTGTTTACTGCAGGATGAAGTTCATGAAAGGGATCGATTTAGTGATTTTTTACTTACAAAGTTAAGAGATTTACTGCAGAAGCACCCAACTTTGAAACTAATTCTTTCTAGTGCTGCCTTAGATGTAAATCTTTTTATAAGATATTTTGGGAGCTGTCCAGTGATATATAGTAAGTAAAATTATCAGATTTCTTCAGGATTTTATGAAAGAATTCTTTTTTGGCTTGATTTTATTTATTGAAAAAGAATTATTAAGGAATATTCTGATGTATAGGGCATCCTTTTCTGTTTTCTCTGAGATGTGCTTAATTAGTCATCTCTATATATTTTCATTCTCTCCTCTTTCACTGTTTGGTATTGTGTAGTGAGCCATTTTCTAGTCTTAAAATGAGATATGTTTTAATTTTGTATTCCTCTTTAAATTCTGTCTTACAGCTTCACCTTTATTGCTAGACTCTTTCACAGAGTAGTTGTATTCCCATGTTTACTTCCCATGTACTTCTGAATATGTTGCCCCTGAACTTTTGTCCTTAGCCTTTAATCATACCTGATTTTTCCACCAATCTTTAAAAAAATTATTAATTTTCTTCTCAAAAATTGAAAAAGTTATGTTTACTTCAGTGTGTTTACCTCAGTTCAAACATGTAGGATGTAGTTCATTATATTGAACAGCTGCTTTTATATTTCCTAATATGAGTGTACCATGATTTATTTAACCATTTCTTAATTTATAGACATTCACATTGGTCCTGGATCCTTCCTTTTGCCAACTATAAACCTTGTTGTTATGAGCATCCTTATACACATATTCTTTTATATGTATATATATGTGCTCTTATTTCTGAGAATAGATTCTTAAAAGTGAAATTGTTGAGTAAAAAAGTATGTCTATTTTTCATTTTAGCAGTAATATGGTTTTACCATTTTACTTTTCCAAAAGGCTGAAATGATTTGCATTTCTGAAGTTTATGGGGCTGTTCATTTATGCATTCTTAACAGTGATGTTTTGAAACTGATTTAATTGCCAAGCCTGTTATTCAAATTTTATATAAAAATATTACTTAAAATTGCTGTAGTATTTCTCATAGTCATTCCCCCTTTTTTGGTGGAATGCTCATCTGTTTGCCAGCACTGCTTCCTAAGTCTCATTCTCTGTTATAGCCTGTACTTTCTTGGTCTCCTCTGGGCTTCTTTTGCATGGTGCTTAAATATTGGTATTTTTGAGGATTATTCCCATGATCCATTCTTTTTTTCTCTTCCTCTCCTTTTCCCTCCTCTTTCCCTCCTTTCCCTTCCTTTTTTGACTTCTTTGCTTTTTCTCTTTCCTGCTCTATGCTGCTCTCTACTTGATACTGGGAATTCATAGTTTGTTTCCCTGGAAGATCTCATTTTTGCCCTTGACTTCTACTTCTCCTTATATAGATGACTCCTGAATCTTTATTTCCCAATTCAACCTGTTCTCCAGAGCTTTGGACTTAGGAAGTTTATAAGCAGTTCACATCTAATATGCCCTAACTGAATACTAATCCTTTCTAAAAAATATACAAGCAACTCCTTCAACTCAATTCCAGAAAAATAAATGACCCAATCAAAAAATGGGCCAAGGAACTAAACAGACAGTTCTCCAAAGAAGACATACAGATGGCTAATCAACATATGAAAAGATGCTCAACATCACTCATTATGAGAGAAATGTAAGTCAGAACCACAATGAGGTACCATCTCATGCCGGTCAGAATGGCTGCTATCCAAAAATCGACAAACAGTAAATGCTGGAGAAGGTGTGGAGAAAAGGGAACCCTCTTACACTGTTGGTGGGAATGCAGACTAGTACAGCCACTATGGGGAACAGTGTGGAGATTCCTTAAAAAACTGAAAATAGAACTGCCATACAACCCAGCAGTCCCACTGCTGGGCATACACACTGAGGAAACCAGAGTTGAAAGAGACACATGTACCCCAATGTTCATCGCAGCACTGTTTAAAACAAAGGTCCGTCTAGTCAAGGCTATGGTTTTTCCAGTAGTCATGTGTGGATGTGAGAGTTGGACCATAAAGAAAGCTGGGCACTAAAGAATTGATGCTTTTGAACTGTGGAGTTGAAGAAGACTCTTGAGAGTCCCTTGGACTGCAAGGAGATCCAACCAGTCCATCCTAAAGGAAATCAGTCCTGAATGTTCATTGGAAGGACTGATGCTGAAGCTGCAACTCCAAAACTATTGCCACCTGATGTGAAGAACTGACTCTTTGGAAAAGACCCTACTCCTGGGAAAGACTAGAGGCAGAAGGAGAAGGGGACGACAGAGGATGAGATGGTTGGATGGCATCACTGATTCGATGGATATGAATTTGAGCAGTCTCCGAGAGTTGGTGATGGACAGGGAAGTCTGGCGTGCTGCACTCCATGGCATCACAAAGAGTCGCACACGACTGAGCAACTGAACTGAAGGCACATAAAATTTATGCATCTGCTAATGGAAGCTCATTTTGGCAGCTAACATTTGACATGTATAAAACCAAACCCCAACTCCCGTAAGCCAATGTGTTTTTCTTTAGCTTTCCTTGTCAACCTCAGAGAATGACATCTTCCTCTATCCAGTTTTTTAAGCTAGACTTTTAAGAGCTGTGGTTGACACTTCCTTATCATTCCTTCATATTTAATCTAATGCTGAGTTCTGTGGATTTTGCTTCCTGTCTATCTAGAGTTTGTCTGTCTCCTTCCATTTTTACTGTCACCAGTCTTATTCAGGTTATTGTCCTCTTCAGCCTGAACAATTGTAATTGCCCCTACCTTGTCTGTTCCATCTACTGTGCTCTCTTTAATCCATTCCCCAGGTTTCAGCCAGAGTGTTGTTTTCTGAAGTGTAATTTTGATGATTTAAATACTCTCATGAGCTTAAAACTTTGAACGACCTTTATCTGAGAATAAAGACCTAAACCCTCAATAAGACCTGTTTCTTTGGCCTCATCTTGAACTATAGCCCCCTCTACACACCACTCCTCACATCATGTTCCAAATAGCTTGGCTTTTTAGTTCCTTGAGAACATCATACTCTGTCACACAATAGGGCCTTTGTGCATACTGTTTTGTGGGTTTTTTTTTTTCCTTCTTCATATTGCACTCTTTCCTTTCTGTGTAGCTTAATTATTTTGTTTACCTCCTTTTCTTGGTTCTCATTTTTCTCAGTGAAGATGTTTTTCTCGTCTCATTCAAGTTCTCCTATTATGTACTGTCATGGTATCTTGTACTTCTCTCTCATAGGACTTTTCACAACTTTATTTTTACATTGTTGTTCTGAATTACTGGATTAAGGTCTGACTCTCCTGCTAGACTGCAATCTTTAAGCTTCAGTAGAACAGGAGGAACTCTGTTTCTACTTGCCGTTTATATTCCTAGTATCTAGTATAATGCCAAACACACAAGTGAATAGCAAACATTGGAAAAAACATGCAAATAACTGTTGCCTATCAAAGTTATATTTAAAGGGCAATATGAAGATTACTTGATCTATGGAATTGCCTTTGGATTAATACTCAGATTTATTAATTTGAGAATCTCATGTTTTTATGCAAATTACCTCTAAGATGCAAGTTGACTGTTTAAAATACTCCTATTATTTAGTACAAGGAAGACCATTTGAAGTAAAAGAAATGTTTTTGGAAGACATTTTAAGAACTACTGGATATACAAACAAAGAAATGTTAAAATACAAAAAGGAAAAACAACGAGGTAAGCTCTTTATCAAACAAATAAAACAGAAAATTTCTATTGATACTGACTTTTTAGAGTACTCCAGTCTTATACTGTGCATATACAAAGATACTTGAAAGTATTTCTCTCTGTGTATAGTTGTAGAATATTATATTAGACTACTGTCCCAAATGGACCTTTTATATTGTGGTTTATGTCCAAAAGTTATAATCTATGGAGAGGAATTGAAAAGGAATGCCAGAGCTGGATAGGCTGAGTGTCTGCATCCAGAGATTCAGCCACAGTTTTAAGGAGGGAGAAGAAGATATGCTGGCTGTCCCCCAGCATATGTTACAGAGTGGGAGCAAGAGGTGGGTGAAGAAAGAAGAGAGTTGTATGTGAGTGATGAAAGGCTCATCTTTCTTGTAACTGTTGAGTTCTTCAAATCTTGAAATTTTTATCAGTTGCATCTGAATTTTGAATGTAGCATGATCTGCCTATTAATACATCTCTTATGATTTATGCTATATGTCTGCTTTTGAATTAAGGTTAAGTTCCTTCTGGTTACTTTTAACTACATTATTCATGATGGAAGACTTGACTTCAAGTTTTGATTCCTTTGTTTAGTTAAATAACTTTGGACAAATAATCTTAAATTCTTTGGATTCTTTGCTTGAAAAAAGCAATTAGCAATGCCTGTTTCACAGTGCAATGTTGAATCACTAATTTGTACATTATAAAATTTCTGGGTCTGATTATATAACTTGTATCTCAAACAACTAGTATGGTGGTAGAAGTTCAGTAAATGATTTCCTTCAAAGTGCTATGTGGATATTAGTCATTGGTTTAAACAGTGTTTGTTACATGGATAAAATACTGTTCACTAAATTTTGTACTTTTATAGAAGTAAACTTCTTACCAGTAGATGAACAGATGAAGTTTTTTAAAGCAGTTTCATGTCTCCTTTTGGTTCAACATAACATGTTTTATTCTTTGGAGGCAATGCCAAAGAATGTTCAAACTATCGCACAATTGCACTTACTCATCTCACACGCTAGTAAAGTAATGCTCAAAATTCTCCAAGCCAGGCTTCAGCAATACATGAACCATGAACTTCCAGATGTTCAAGCTGGTTTTAGAAAAGGCAGAGGAACCAGAGATCAAATTGCCGACATCCGCTGGATCATGGAAAAAGCAAGAGAGTTCCAGAAAAACATCTATTTCTGCTTTATTGCCTATGCCAAAGCCTTTGACTGTGTGGATCACAATAAACTGTGGAAAAATCTGAAAAAGATGGGAATACCAGACCACCTAACCTGCCTCTTGAGAAATCTGTATGCAGGTCAGGAAGCAACAGTCAGAACTGGACATGGAACAACAGACTGGTTCCAAATAGGAAAAGGAGTATATCAAGGCTGTATATTGTCACCCTGCTTATTTAACTTATATGCAGAGTACACCATGAGAAACGCTGGGCTGGAAGAAGCACAAGCTGGAATCAAGATTGCCGGACGAGATGGCTGGATGGCATCGC
This sequence comes from Cephalophus harveyi, assembly GCA_006410635.1. Lineage (NCBI taxonomy): Eukaryota > Metazoa > Chordata > Mammalia > Artiodactyla > Bovidae > Cephalophus > Cephalophus harveyi. The sequence goes on from SJYT01030268.1 coordinate 23,893, forward strand.
CGACTTGATGGACATGAGTTTGGGTAAATTCTGGGCGTTGGTGATGGACAGGAAGGCCTGACGTGCTGCGATTCATGGGGTTGCAAAGAGTCGGACATGACTGAATGACTGAACTGAACTGAACTGAACATGTTTTATTGAATGTTTCTAATTAATTTTTTAAAAAGTAACTTTAAAATAAGGCCAACTTTTAGGTATTTTCAAATTCACTTAATTTTTTTAAAGAAATTTATTTCATAAAACAAAGAATGTATCAACTTATTTTCTTTGGTAATTAATTTAGAGGAAAAACAACAAACCACACTTACAGAATGGTACTCAGCTCAAGAGAATACTTTCAAGCCTGAATCTCAGAGACAGAGAGCTATCCCAAATGTGACTGAAGAGTATGATTTATTGGATGATGGTGGTGATGCTGTCTTCAGTCAGCTGGTAAGACCTCAGTGGTTTTACACTGATAGTTTGAGTGAAAATTGTGTACTTTAAATAATATTTTATGAGATTATAATTTTTACTGCATTATTAAAGCATAATTCCCTTACTTTATCTTAGACTGCAACACATTTTTCAGAATAACTTTCTATAAACTCTTTATTCAAATAATGTGACATCTTTTATTGTTTCATTGAGTTAAAATTATTTCAATATTTTCTATAAATTGTTTCAAGAAAAATAGTTATTATGCATATACATTATCATTGCTTGATATTTTGTCGTGTCAAAAATTTAAGGACCTATGATCTAAGCAATATAAGATTAGCTAAGTTAGGAAAAAACTGAGAAAGGACTGTTGGTATTAAGGCAAGTATAATCAAGACCAGGGTTTCCACCAGAAAGCTATGTGACTGTAAAGTCAGTTACCCATCATAGACCTCAGTTTCTTCTTTTCTCCCTTTTATTTGCCACAAAATCTTTCACAAAATCTTCTTTGTAGATATCCTGCCTGCTCATCCCTCACTCTCCAGCTCTATCCCTTAGGTGGGGCTTCTGCTACTTTGGGTTCCATGGAGTCTATTTGAAAACAAACTAATGAATTTCCTAGGTTCCTTCTGGTCTTTGATTGTGGTTTAGAATTCTAAAGGACTTCCCTGGTGGCTCAGATGGTAAAGAATCTGCAGGCAGTGCGGGAGACCTGGGTTCGATCCCTGGGTTGGGAAGATCCCCTGGAGAAGGGCATGACAACTCACTCTAGTATTCTTGCCTGGAGAATCCCCATGGACAGAGGAGCCTCACAGGTTGCAAGAGTCGGACACAACTGAGCGACTTTCACTCAGAGTTCTTAAAAAGGCATTGGTGATTATAGCAATGACTGGGACTGTGTACTTTTTAGAAAAGGAATTAAACTGTATTGAGCATGAGAATGCAAATATGCTTGGCAGTTTTCTCCCATTGTTTAAAGTTCTGATGCATCCAAATGAACTATTCTTGTAAAGAATGTATACTTTTAAAGAATGTTTAAAAATTGTTATTTAATGTTGGAAATATCCATTTGGTTCAGTGAATAGCATTTTGATCCTGTAAATTAGTGATTCTTAAGCCTGGCTACATATTAGCATCTCCTGAGGAACATTTAAAGTCCTGTGGAATCTGGCCTCCATCAGAGATTCTGATGTACTTGCTCTGGGGTGGGTCCTGGCTTCAGTGTTGACAAGCTCCAGGTGACATTTCCTCTGTGGAACAGTTGGGAGAAAAGACCACTGATCTGCAGGTATATTTAGCAACATTGTGTCAGAAGCACAGTTAATATTGTGACTAGATCATACTGCTTTGTTGACAAGCTTATTCTCAGGTAAAAGATGAATGTGAAAACAAGATACAGTATTGGAAATGATAATGTTTATGATGAAATGACAAACTTTTATGTCAAATCCTTTGATATTACACTGTATGACTAATAGTTCATATGGTCATTATGGCCATCTTGTGTTCTTTGCCAGCAAAGGTTAAGTAATTTATAATCTTTGTTTCTTTTTTGAAGACAGAAAAAGATGTGAATTGCCTTGAACCATGGTTAATAAAGGAAATGGATGCTTGTCTTTCTGACATATGGCTGCATAAAGATGTTGATGCCTTTGCTCAGGTCTTTCACCTTATTTTAACTGAAAATGTTAGTGGTAAGTGTAAATTATTTCAGTTTTTTAAATTACTCTTGCAGTTATTTATTATGATAGAGATATAGTTTAATTCATAAATTTCAAGATTCACTTTTTGTTCACCACCAAAAATTTGTTCTTTTGGAGTACTTATTTCAAATGTACAAGTGAGGATTTTTCTTATTAGCAGAGTAGAATAGATATTGTACAATAGAATAGTATTATATTAAATCAAGGATTCTTAATATAATGTCTCCAGAACAGTTTTATGGGGTCTGTGAATATATGATAATTATATGCAATAGTGTTTTTATGTGTATAAGATATGTGATATAAATATACTCACCCCCAAATCACCCCTCTTCTTCCTTGAAAATCCAAATATCTTGGATTTTCAAAGAGATTTATGATTTCAAAACAGGGAAATATGTTAATATCTTTTGCTCTAGATTGTTCATTCAATAAGTGAAAAATTTTAGTATACCTTTAGTTATTTGGCTCAAGTTCTGAATCACATGTACCTGCATTATATCATGTGACATATTTTCATTAATGATTTATTCTGATTTCATTCGTTGATTATAATGGATATTAATAATCAGAGGTGAGTTTTAGAACCCTAAAGGCTTTTAGGCAAAAGGTAGAATGATGGTAATGGAAGGTCAGTACTGAAAGGGACTTAGGTGTCAAATAGTTTATCCCCTCACTTGAACTTCTCAGCATTATTATAATTGACCACTCCTTCTTGAAACATGTTCTTCAGTTTACTTCTGATATTCCTTCTTGATTTATTTTTTTCTCATCTCTCTGACTGGTAGGTCTTGGTTTCCTTGGCAGGATTTTTGTCTTTTTCTTGAACTCCAAATATGAAATGTCCTAACCCTCAGTCCTTAAACTGCTTCTCTTACGCTTACTCCTGAGTTGAATCTCATCTAGTCATAGCTTTAAATATTTATTTAAAATGACTCCTAACTTTATGTTGTCTCCGATCCTGACCTCCCCCCTCACTTCAATATACCTCACTACTTGACATCTCTAGTTGGAAGTCTCTTAGAGGAATAAAAATAGATTTACGCCAAACAACTTGATTTTCTATCTCCTAACCTCTCTCTCAACCTGCTATTTCGTGAATGTTCCTCTAGTGATCGTTATCAGTTTTAGGCCCCATTAAAACTGCAAGTGCTTGGCCATCCCAGGCACACTGAATGTAACCTTAGGGTGCTACCATTCATCTAGTTGCTAAGATAACAAAATATAAAATCATCCTTGACTTTGCTCTCATACCTCATGTGTAATCCATTAGCAAATCTTGTTAGTTTTACCTTATAAATAAATCCTGAATCTCACCATATTTTACTGCCTATACTGCTACCATCCTAGCCCAAGCCAACATTTTTTTCCTGGACTGTTACACTGACCTGTTAACAGCTTCTGTTCTTATGTTACTTATAGTCTGTTCTCCAGAGAACAGTTGGATTGATCCTTTCAAAAAGGAAATTGGATCATGCCACTTCTCTTCTCTCAACTTTCCGATGGCTTTCAGTTGCACTTTGAATAAAAATCAAAGTCTTTCCCCCCAGTTTAGTCTCTGATATTCTTTTTAAATCTCATTTTCTACCGTTTGCCTTGTTCACTGTAATTTAGCCACTCTTATCTTCTTGCTCTTCATATATGCTGTCTCATTCCCATCTTTGGGCCTTTGCTTTTGTTGTTTTTTTATGCTTGAAATGATCTAATATGGTCCAATGCCTACTTCATTTAGGTTTCTATCCATAAGTTAGGAAATTTGAATTCTGAGACACATTGCTTTAAAACATTTATGAAACATTTTAAAGTATTTTTGTATTATCTTTGACCCTCTTTTTAGATATTTCTTTTGTAACTACTAGACTATTACTTTGATAATGGTCATCTCTCCTTTATAGTTTTATTGGACATTTTCCAGAGCCCAGTATTCTAATGTCTTAAGCCACGTGTAGTGAACTAAAATGTTAGCATATCTTTATGAACAGTAATTTACTTTCCATATTTTTATTTCTCCTAAAGTCCCAATGCTTAATTTTAAGGCACCAGAAGTTGAAAATACTTCATGTGATCCAGGAAACCTTTGGCTTCATAGATTTCTTTTTAACTGTATCAATTTTCCTGGGTGATCTTGTGTAGCCAGGTAGTAATTAGTTGGTTTAGTAGGACTAGGCATTCTGTGGATTGCTGGATGCTAGTCATCTGTTGCTGCATAAGAAATGATTCCCAAACTTAGTAACCTAAGATATTTATTATTTTACATAGTTATTGAGAGTCAAGAATCTGGGAGTGACTTAACTGAGTGGTTCTGGCTCCTAGTCACTCGTAGACTGGTAGTTAAGCTGTTGGCAGGGGTTGCAGTCATCTGAAAGTTTACCGAGACTGAGGATCTGCTTCTAAGACGGCTCACTCTCTGACTGTTGGTTAGAGAATTCAGTTTGTCTCTGCTGTTGGCAGAAGGCCTCTGTTCTTCGCCATCTGGACCATCCATAGGATTGCCTTGTTCTTCTCAGAATGTAACAGCTGGCTTCTCCCAGAGTGTGTGATTCAAAAGGGAAAAAGGAAAAACAAAGAAGAAACTGTAGGTGCCTTTCATGTCCTCATCTCCAAAATTGCACACCATTTTTTCCACTTTATTCTATCTGCTAGAATGAGTCACTTAGTCCAGCTCACACTCAAGGAGAGGGGAATTAGGCTTCACCCTTTGAAGGAAAGAGTATTAGTGAATTTTTGGTCGTTTCCTAACTCCCATGCTTATCTGTACCCCTAATTGAATATTCCATTGATGTAGTAATTCTCATATAGTGAACACAAATCATAATCTTTGCAGATCTTTTTAATAATGCATGTGCTTTCTCACCTGAGACTCCTGAATCTGAATCTAGAAGTAAGGCATAGCTATCTGTGCTTTCAGAAATAAAAAGCCTGAGGTAATTCTCTTATAAGTCCCCCTGTCTACCTTAAGAACCATTGGTTTATATTAATATTTGATACCATGTTTTAGAGGGTTGTTAACCTGTTTTACTGTAGAGGGTTTTTCTCAGTAGTGATTTCTTTCTGAAATTACCAATTTTGTACTTTATGAACATTAGTTCTAAGTAATTATAATACATTGCATTGCTTGAAATATATTTTAAGATGGAATTTAAATTCAATAAAAGTTTATTTTTTTTCTCATGGAGAGGTTTTTATGGGAAGTAAACTTTCTGCCAGTTTTACTCTCTTTAAGCATCTTAAAATAAGACCCTGGATTGATGGGGGAATAAAAGCAAAATAAAAGGATGTCAAAAAATCATTTAAAATTTTTCATTTGCCCTTTTAACTTTCACTACTAGATTCTGATGATGATTAACTTTTTAATTATATCTTGCCATTTGATTAAGGCAGAATCTAGATTTAAGAAAGTTATTTAAGAGTTCAACAAAGTTAGTAGCTTTCCTTTCTGCTTTGATTAACACTATCTTTCCTTCTCCTACCTTCCAACTTGTGGTACTTATTTTATCCTGCTTATACTAATGACACATCAGTATCAGATCTTAGATGATCTGAGTTAAGGGTTATACAGTGCTGTTATATATTTAGGTAAATGACCATGTCCTAGGTTAATTCCCCTAACATTCAAAGAAATTAAAATGTATTTAAATAATTTGAAAATTTAACATTTACATGTCTTTTCTTTCTTTTAGTTGATTATAGACATAGTGAAACCAGTGCAACAGCTCTGATGGTTGCTGCAGGACGAGGTTTCTCAAGTCAAGTGGAACAGTTAATTAGTATGGGAGCCAATATTCATAGTAAAGCATCAAATGGCTGGTAATTTTTAATTGCATCTGTTCTTTGTATACCTTCGTATAGCTACATATATCTTTTTTGATTTCTTATATTTGCCTTTATATTAAAAGCTATTGTGAGGGGACTTCCCTGCTGGTCTAGTGGTTAAGACTCTGAGCTTCCACTGCAGGGGACATGGGTTTAATACCTGGTTGGCAACTAGTATCCCACAGACCATGTAACACAGCCAGTAAATAAATAAAGTTGCTTAAAAAAAAGAAAAACTTAAAAAAAAATGAAAGCTGTTGTGTAAAATTGCTCATACATATCTACTTTAATTGATGAATGAATAACTGCAAGTAATTAGTGTCCTAATTTTGAGAATATTATTTGTCTTTTTTAATTTGATACCTTTGAATTTCGTCAGGATGGCTTTAGATTGGGCTAAACACTTTGGCCAGACTGAAATTGTGGATCTTCTAGAATCTTACAGGTAAAACTTTTTGCTATTTTTAATTCTAACTCCTTTTGAAAAAGATTAGCCGTATAAATCATAGAATGTGACCTATAAAAGCTATTTATAGTCTCGTATCCAGCTATATATATATATATATTCGTAGTTCTAAGAACTTTTTCTAATAATAGTTTATAGTTACTTTGTAGATTGCTAATAAGATTTCCAAGGCAAACCATTCAATATCACAGTAATGCAAGTCTATGCTCCAACCAGTAATGAAACTGAAGTAAAGAATCTGAAGTTGCATGGTTCTACAAAGACCTACAAGACCTTCTAGAACTAACACCCCCCAAAAGATGTCCTTTTCATTATAGGGGACTGGAATGCAAAAGTAGGAAGTGAAGAGCTACCTGGAGTAATAGCCATATTTGGCCCTAGAGTACAAAATGAAACAAGGCAAGGGCTAACAGAATTTTGGCAAGAGAATGCACTGGTAATAGCAAATACCCTTGTCCAACAACACAAGAGATGCTTCTACACATGGACATCACCAGATGGTCAATACCAAAATCAGATTGATTATATTCTTTGCAGCGAAAGATGGAGAAGCTATATACAGTCAGCAAAAACAAGACTGGGAGCTTTCAGTGGCTCAGATCACGAATTCCTTCACGCCAAATTCAGACTTAAATTGAAGAAAGTAGGGAAAACCATTAGACCATTCAGATATGACTTAAATCAAATCCCTTATGATTATACAGTGGAAGTGGCAAATAGATTCAGGGGATTAGATGATAGGGTACCTGAAGAACTATAGACAGAGGTTTGTGACAGTGTAAAGGAGGCAGTAATCAAGACCATCCCCAAGGAAAAGAAATGCAAAAAGGCAAAATGGTTGTCTGAGGAGGCTTCCAAATAGCTGAGAAAAGAAGAGAAGCTAAAGCAAAGGAGAAAAGGAACAATATAAGCATCTGAATGCAGAGTTCCAAAGAATAGCAAGGAGAGATAAGAAAGCCTTCCTCTGCGATCAATGCAAACAAATAGAGGAAAACAATAGAATGGGAAAGACTAGAAATCTCTTAAAAATAATTAGAGATACCAAGAGAACATTTCATGCAAAAATGGGCTGAATAAAGGACAGAAATGGTATGGACTTAACAGACACTGAAGATACTAAGAAGAGGTGGCAAGAATACACATAAGAACTATACAAAAAAGATTTTCATGACCCAGATAACCACGATGGTGTGATCACTCACCTAGAGCCAGATATCCTGGAATGTGAAGTCAAGTGGGCCTTAGGAAACATCCCTACGAACAAAGCTAGAGGAGGTGATGGAATTCCGGTTGAGCTATTTCAAATTCTAAAAGATAATGCTGTAAAAGTGCTGCAGTCAGTATGCTAGCACATTTGGAAAATTCAGCAGCTGCCACAGGTTGAAAAGGTCAGTTTTCATTCCAATCCCTAAGAAAGACAATGCCAAAGAATGCTCAAACTACCACACAGTTGCACTCATCTCACACACTAGTAAAGTAATGCTCAAAATTCTCCAAGCCAGGCTTCAACAGTATGTGAACCGTGAACTTCCAGATGTTCAAGCTTGTTTTAGAAGAGGCAGAGGAACCAGAGACAAATTGCCAATATCCATTGGATCATCAGAAAAGCAAGAGAGTTCCAGAAAAACATCTATTTCTGCTTTATTGACTGTGCCAAAGCCTTTGACTGTGTGGATCACCACAACCTGTGGAAAATTCTTAAAGAGATGAGAATGCCAGAACATGAAGTTAAAATATATTAAAATGTTTTTTACTTGGGAACACAAAATATTTATTTGACTTGGGTTTTTGTATTATATTACATCTATAGATTTAGTCTTGAATGTTTGTTGGGAATACCAGACCACCTGACCTGCCTGTTGAGAAACCTGTATGTTGGTCAGGAAGCAACAGTTAGAACTGGACATGGAACAACAGACTGGTTCCAAATAGGAAAAGGAGTATGTCAAGGCTGTATATTGTCACCCTGCTTATTTAACTTGTGTGCAGAGTACATCATGAGAAACATTGGGCTGGAAGAAGCACAAGCTGGAATCAAGATTGCTGGGAGAAATATCAATAACCTCAGATATGCAGATGACACCACCCTTATGCAGAAAGTGAAGAAGAACTATACAGCTTCTTGATGAAAGTGAAAGCGGAGAGTGAAAAAGTTGGCTTAAAGCTCAACATTCAGAAAACTAAGATCATGGCATCCAGTCCCATCACTTCATGGCAAATAGATGGGGAAACAGTGGAAACAGTGTCAGACTTTATTTTGGGGGGCTCCAAAATCACTGCAGATGCTGATTGCAGCCATGAAATTAAAAGATGCTTACTCCTTGGAAGGAAAAAAGCGGAGAGTGAAAAAGTTGGCTTAAAGCTCAACATTCAGAAAACTAAGATCATGGCATCCAGTCCCATCACTTCATGGCAAATAGATGGGGAAACAGTGGAAACAGTGTCAGACTTTATTTTGGGGGGCTCCAAAATCACTGCAGATGCTGATTGCAGCCATGAAATTAAAAGATGCTTACTCCTTGGAAGGAAAGTTATGACCAACCTAGACAGCATATTGAAAAGCAGAGACATTACTTTTCCATCAAAGGTTCATCTAGTCAAGGCTGTGGTTTTTCCAGTAGTCATGTATCGATATGAGAGCTGAACTATAAAGAAAGCTGAGCAGTGAAGAATTGATGCTTTTGAGCTGTGGTGCTGGAGAAGACTCTTGAGAGTCCCTTGGACTGCAAGGAGATCCTGCCAGTCCATCGTAAAGGAGATCAGTCCTAGGTGTTCATTGGTAGGACTGATGCTGAAGCTGAAACTCCAATACTTTGGCCACGTGATGTGAAGAGCTGACTCATTTGAAAAGACCCTGATGCTGGGAAAGATTGAGGGCAGGAGGAGAAGGGGATGCCAGAGGATGAGATGGTTGGATGGGATCACCGACTCAATGGACATGGGTTTGGGTGGACTCCAGGAGTTGGTTATGGACAGGGAGGCCTGGCGTGCTGTGGTTTATGGGGTCGCATAGAGTCGGACATGACTGAGTGACTGAACTGAAAATCTATAGATTTAGTCTTGAATATTTATTAGATAAAGTAAACATTTGATGTATCAAATTATTTTTATCATTTTAATTTCATTAAATGATAATATAGTGTGTCAAAATTCTCTGCACATCCAAATGCTAATTCTGGTGTGGTGGATTTTGTCATTTCATTAATTGCACCCAGAGCTTGCAGTCCTTTTAGTGCTAACACTTTGAAAGTTCCATTCTTATGGTGTTAGGTATAGCTTACTGGATACTACAGATTACCATGTAAAGCACTTATCTGGATAATATTGTAGGTATCCCAGCTAAGTCAGCTTTCTTTTTGTTCAATAGATCATGATATTATCAATTATAAACTTAAAATATTTAAATTAAATTCATTGTTTCCTGGATTGATAAAATTTATAGCTTTAAACAGCACAAAAGTAAAACAATAAACTTGAAATGGTTTAAGTTGAACTTTAAAATTTTAAATACTACAGTTATAAAGTTGAAAAAGGTTCATATTTTTCCTATTGAAAGCAGTCTTATTTTTCTCCTAAGCTCTTTAAGAGACATTGAGCTGAATTGAACTTTCTAGAAATCATATTGATAATTTCTAGTGATGGCAGTAGTCTGTATTTTTACATACAGCATGAAGAAACAAGTGGGTTATTCCAGTAATTTCTGCTGATGCTGGCTTTTGGGAAATAGCACCATCAACCTACTTTCAGTTTGAAGTGAGGTGAAAGTTGCTCAGTCATGTCTGACTCTTTGCAACCCCATGGACTATACAGTCCATGGAATTTCCAGGCCAGAATACTGAAGTGGGTAGCCTATCCCTTCTCCAGTAGATCTTCCCTACTCAGGAATCGAACCAGGGTCTCCTGCAATTCAGGCAGATTCTTTACCAACTGAGCTATTAGGGAAGCCTACTTTTAGTATAGGAGAACCAGATTAACAGTCATGTTAAGCTGGTACCTGTACAGTTCTTTTATTTTTAATGAGAACTATTTTTCAGAATGTTGTTTATAATAATGAGTAGTTAGAAGCAACCTATTAAAAGTGATGACCAAAAGTTTGTATTTTTTAAGTTTTATCAATATTCAATTCACATATCATATAATTCACCTACTTTAGTGTGTATTCCAGTGGTTTTTAGTATGTTCAAAGAGTTATGCAATCATCACCACAGTCAGTTTTGATAACATTTGCGTCACCCCAAAAAGAAACCTATGCTCATTAGAAGTCTCTTCTTATTTTCCTCAACTTTCCCAGCCCTAGGCAACCACTAATCTACTTCCATTTTCTATAGATTAATATTCTGGACAATTCATATAAATGGAATTATATAATCTGTGGTCTTCTATAATTGGCTTCTTTCACTTAGCATAATGTTTTCAAAGGTCATCCATGTTGTAACATCCTTTTAATGACTGAGTAATATTCTATTTTCTGGGTAGACTACAGTTTGTTTATTCATTCATTAAATGATGAATAGTTCAATTGTTTCCACTTTTGGGATGTCATGAATAATCACCGGTATAAATATTTGTGTACAGATTTTTATGTGGAAAGATATTTTTATTTCTTCTTATACTATATTCCTAGGAGTCTAACTGTTGGGGCACATGGTAACACTGTGTTTAACATTTTGAGACATGGCCACATTGTTGTCCAAAGTGGTTACATCATTTTACATTTGCACTTGATTCCAGTTTCTTCACATCCTCTCTCACACTTATTATTATTTGTCGTTTGATGATAGTCATTCTAGTGGGTATGAAGTGGTATTTCACTGTGGTTTTGAATTTCATTTTTCTGATGACTAATGATGTCATGTGCTAGTTGGCTGTTTGTATATTTGCTTTGAAGAAATGTCTTCAGGTTGAGCTTTTTAAAAAGCACCTGTTGCCAAATTTTACTTTGAATAATATACTTGAAACCAAAATATGAATTAATTATAGCTAGAGTATTAATTGTCACTTGACCTTTTAGAGTATATTGAAAATGTGAAGGTGGACATAATGGGAACAATTGGCAAGGGTTCTTTTTAATGGAATTCAACTGGATCTATTTTTTTTTTTTCTTCTAGTGCTTCTTTGGAATTTGGAAATCTGGATGAAAGCTCTTTGGTTCAAACAAATGGGAGTGATCTCAGTGCAGAAGACAGAGAGCTTCTGAAAGCTTATCACCATAGTTTTGATGATGAAAAAGTAGACTTGGATTTGATTATGCATCTTCTATACAATATCTGCCATAGTTGTGAAGCTGGTAAATGAGTATTGTCTAAAAGAACTGGAACAAAAATATATTCTTTGATTTAGAAATTAATATTTTGTGTATATAAATTTTTATATAATTCCATTGATAATAATGCACAATCTCTTTAAATGTCATAAGTACTAGAGCTTATCAGTACTTGAAAACACATATATAGTTCATTATATCTAGTTGTTTTGATTGATTCTTGTTTTACAAAGAGATTGAATGTTAAATCATTCTTCTTCAAGGTGCAATATTGATTTTTCTACCTGGATATGATGAAATTGTTGGTCTGAGGGATCGCATCCTGTTTGATGACAAGCGGTTTGCTGATAATGCACATAGGTAAAAGCTAACACTTTGCATTTGTTACTTTTAATAACAGTTAGGTACCACAGTATATTTTCTCTTAATTGTCAACAGATACCAAGTCTTTATGCTTCATTCAAATATGCAAACATCTGATCAGAAGAAGGTATTAAAAAACCCACCTGCAGGTGTTCGAAAAATAGTAAGCTTCATAAAATCTTCATTTTTTCCATTTTGTTAGTCATTGGTTTTGCGTTCATATTAACTATGATATAATATTCTATTGCAGATCCTTTCTACCAATATTGCTGAAACCAGCATCACAGTCAATGATGTTGTCTTTGTTATTGATTCTGGTAAGGTGAAAGAGGTATGTATGAATAAATTGCATTTTTACTTAAATGAAGAAGGTTAAGTTCCATAACAATAAATATTTTTATGAGCAGAATTCATCTTAATGGGGAAACTTCTGGTTCTAGGATGAATTTGACATAGTAAATGTTAGTTTCACTGAAGTGAATATTCTACCTTAAACAATTCAGTTTGTAGGGTTTGTCTTGTTATTCTAGCAATTTAGCTTCTGCAGCTTCCCTGTGGCTCAGATGGTAAAGAATCCGCCTGCAGTGCAGGAGAACCAGATTTGATCCCTGGGTTGGGAAGATCCCCTGGAGAAGGAAATGACAACCCACTCCTGTATTCTTGCCTTGAGAATCCTATGGACAGAGGAGTCCATGGGGTTGCAAAGAGTTGGACACGACTGAGTGACTAACACACACACACACTAAATATTAGGAAGAAAATGAAGCATTTGGCTAGTAACTGCAAGTTTTGTCAGTGCGGAAATTTGATTACATATTTTGTATGTTTTCTTTCTACTTATGGGCATGGACTGTGTTCTTCTTGTTCATTGTTACATTTCTAGTGCTCTGCATGTAGTTTTAATGGGTATTCAAAAAATGTTTAGTTCAAAAAAGCCTTCTTTAGTTCAAGAAAACAAACATAAAACCAGGCTTCAGCAGATGATGGCTACCAGAAGAATTGGCCCCATCAACTGCTTTTGTGAAAATAAATTTTATTTGAATAATGCCGTGTTCTTGTCCACTTTTACCCATTGTCTGAATGCTTTCACACTGCAGTGGCAGATTTGAGTAGTTGCAACAGAGCCCCTCTGCAAAGGCTAAAAATTTCTGCTAACACCTGATATAAATAAAAGTCAATGTTTATTTCCTTGTAGTATTGCTGCTACTGCTGCTGCTGCTAAGTCGCTTCAGTCGTGTCCGACTCTGTGCGACTCCAGAGATGGCAGCTCACCAGGCTCCCCTGACCCTGGGGTTCTCCAGGCAAGAACACTGGAGTGGGTTGCCGTTTCCTCCTCCAATGCATGAAAGTGAAAAGTGAAAGTGAAGTTGCTCAGTCGTGTCTGACTCCTAGCGACCCCATGGACTGCAGCCTACCAGGCTCCTCCATCTATGGGATTTGCCAGGCAAGAGTAATGGAGTGGGTTGCCATTGCCTTTTACGTGTAGTATTACAGTGCCCACCAATTCTCAGTATTCCTAATTTTGGCCAGTCCTTTCATGAAAGAATTGAAAATTTTTGGTTTTTCAAGGAAATAAATGCTATCCATGTTGGGAAAACAAATCATGTTTGCTCTGGTGGATATAAATGATCATTTTTAATGTGAAAAGAAGTTAACCTTTTTGTGTTATTAAGAAAACTGATGGTAGTGTCAAAAGTTATTTTATACACAAAATTGATAAATGTAATATTAAAAATCAAAATAAGCAGCATCTTTCCTAAAAATGTCATAATAAACTATTAAGGGAACCCATTTATATTTATCTATGTAGTTATTTTATGAAAAGGATGGTATAAAGTCACTATATATATTCTCGTTAAAAATGAATATTTCTCTATAGTAAATTTTCACTTTAGTAGTGAAAATATGGGGTTAGTAGTGGTTCTTTTTTACTTTCTCTTTTGTAACATTCTGGATAGGCTAATACATTAGTAGTTCAGCAAGAGAAAATGGATGGGGTGGAAAATTCATTTGGGAATAGGATTATTTTAGTGATTATTACTGTTCTCTCCGATCAGCTTCCTGAAAAGTATGTCAGAAAATGTCTTTCCATGATAACTCCTATTCCCCACAATGATGTAAATCTGATAGAAAATGACCTTAAGAGAATAGATCAGTTCTCTCCAATCTTGATGCATTATGAGAACTGACTGCCATTTTTCAAGTGTAGTACAGTAAAACAAATAGCAAGGCACAGCGTGAGGAAGTTTTACAGCTCTTCAGAGTTTAGTTTTCCTTTTTTTCCCCTTAGAATGATTATAACCAGAAATCTGGATTTTTTTTAAAATCAGTACCCTGTGCTAATTAGTCAAAAGGGACTCTGATTTAAACTTGGCATGTTAAAATATATTCATAATGTTTTCTATTTCTTATTAAATACCTTTTATATGTTAACATGAAGGTGATTTAAATATTACAGAAATCCTTTGATGCACTGAATTTTGTTACAATGTTAAAAATGGTATGGATTTCCAAAGCTAGCGCCATACAACGAAAAGGCAGGTAATGTATATTTAACATCCATTCAATTCCCATTCAAATGGGAATATTTAATGTACATTCTACTTTCTATATAATGTTGAAATCTTCATGTTTGTCTTAATTTTTATATATTTTTTTCAAAGCAGACAATTTTAATACTTATTTTAAAGTCAAATTTAGGTTATGTTAAAAGTAAAAATTTTTGCCTTGTATAACCTACACTCAGAACATGTAAAAAATTTAAAAAATGATAATAAAAGCAATGAAAGATAAGACTAATTTCTGTACTATACAAAAAAACTCAGAATAAATCAGTTAACTAAAGATCACTACATTAACCTCGTGTATACCACATGTATCTCACATATATGTGAAGAAAGGCAAATTAATGAGGTACTAGTTTTTACTTATCAGATTGGCATCAATGAAAATTTTTAAGTTGGAAAAAACATAGATCAGTAGGCTTTCATAGTTTATTATTGGAAGTGTAAATTGGTGTGACTTCTTCATAGGATGATTTCAAATTGTTTATCAAGATCTCCCTTTTTGCAGTGGGTTCCACTTCCCATAATTTATTTTGAGTATACTTGCACATGTGTGCAAAGATACATGTTTAAGAATGCTTTTAGCAGTATATTATTAATAGTGAAAAATCTGGGAACACTGTAATGTCCATAAATAGTGAAGTGGTTAAGCAAATTATATTATTGCCACATAATGTCTTACTAAGTAACTGTTAAAGGGAAATATGTAGATATATGTGTCTTATGTGGATAAGTTTTCAGAAACTCGTATTAATTGAAAAAGTAAAGTATAAAGCATATATCTAGTATTTTCTTGTGCTAAAAAGTATTTGTATATGTTTATATATGTATTTAGACATACATTGTCAAGGCAGAGAACAATATTAAAAAACAGCGGTTGTTAACTGAGAAGGAGGACAAAACAAAAGATTATATTGTCTAAACTTAGTTGATAAAGCAGCAGCAGAGTTTGAGAAAGTTGACTCCAATTTTGAAAGCAGTTTTGTGGGTAAAATGCTATCAAATAGCATGGCATGCTTCAGAGAAATCATTTATGAAAGGAAGAATCCATAAATGTGGCAAACTTCATTGTTGCCTTATTTTAACAAATTGCCATAACTTCCAGCCTTTAGCTGATCAGCAGCCATGAACATCGAGGCATGGCCCTCCACCAGCAAATAGATTATGACTTTGAAGGCCCAAATGATGGCTAGGATTGTTTTAGTGATAAAGCATTTTTAAAATTAAGATATACACATTGTTTGTTTAGATGTAATGCTATTGCATGCTTGATGTACTACAGTATAGTGTAAAACAACTCTTCTGTGTACTTAGAAACCAAAACATTCTTATGACTTGCTTTATTGTGTGTGTTATATTGTTTATTATTGTTTGTTATTATGTTTATTATGTGTGCTTTATTGCCATAGTCTGGAACTGAACCTGAAATATCTCTGAGGTATGCCTGAGAATAATTCAGGAGGTACTCAGGAGAGTAATATTGGTGATAGTATGTTCAGGGGTAGGAATAGAGTGGAATGAAGGATGTCTTACAGGTTTCTGAGACAATTTTGTGGATGGTGGTGCTATTGTCAGGTGAAATATGAAAAGTGATATGAGGACAGTTAGTTTTTGATTGTGTTGAGTTTGAGTTGACTGTGGAATATCCAGGGGGAGCTAAGAGGTTTCTGAAATACAGGTCCAGATTAGGATAATGAGACCTGTATGGATGAAGTTTGAAGTTACGAGGGTTATTAATATCACTTATGAGAGAGAGTAGAGTAAGGAGACCAGAGATCTGAGGTCTGACCTCAGAGAAACATCAGCATTTAAGGACTGTGGAAGGATAGGAATTTCTTAGAGGATGCTAGATAGATGGGAAAACTAATGCGTATGTAGTCAGGGAAATGGTGAAGGAAGGAATGGTCCAACAACGTCAGATTTTCTAACTTGTATCACACTGTGTTATAGTTGTTTGTCTCTCTGGATTGTGAACTTTGTGGGAATAGGGATATTTCTGTATCTCTGTCACTTGGTATCAGTCAAGGACATTAAATGAAATTAAAAGTCACTGCTTTTCTTCAAGGTATATTTCTGGTACTTTTCAGAAAATTATGCAAGTCTCTGATGATGGGGTAAATGACACTCCTTTAGAGTTATATAAATGCACAACTTCCACAACTCTAATCAGTGGACCTAAACACAGTGCTTGGTAGCAGCTTCATAAAACTGATTAAATTTGAATTGCTATATATTTATTCATACTTTATTTTTTATTCACTTCTATTTGTGTATATATGTATATAAGTATATGCATTAGTTTTTATACTATTTTCTAGAAGTATTACTTGTCAGGTAGATATCATTCATGAATCTCATTTATAAATTAAATAATTGAATTTCACACCTATTAAGTGTCTTTGCAAAGGTTAGGGTATCAGTATCAGAGTACAGATTCAAACTCAGATGTCCTGATACTGGTTTATTGTTCTGTCTCCTAAATCACATTGCTTTTACAGTTTCCCTGTTATGGTTTTTATTCCTTGTTTGAGCCTTAATTTTGTGTTTTAATTTTAAGGGCAGGGCGATGCAGACCTGGAATTTGTTTCCGACTGTTCAGTAGACTTCGATTCCAGAATATGTTGGAATTTCAGACTCCAGAACTTTTAAGAATGCCATTACAGGTGGAAATTTACTAAGTTCTAAAATGCTATTTTTGTGGGTGAGGGAGGAGAGGGATCATTTCAACTTAGACCGATTGGACTTAAAAATAAATCAATTTATAAAATAAAATTCTAAAATATATATTATGGAGGGTGATTATATAAAACTAATATTTTTTTCTATTAGAAAATTTAATTCAGAAACCTCCAAAATTTTAAAGAGCTGCTTGAGTGCATTTCAGTTATGGTATAGTTTGTAAATATACTGTTTTTTACTGTAACATTTTAGGATTCTGTCAACCACATCCATAGTCACCTTTTAAATTCTCAATGAGAAGTAGAAAACAAATCATTTAAGGTCCAAAAGATAATACCAAAATCTCAGTTCAAGTTGCTGAGCTTACCTTGTTTTGGAACTGAGTTCACTGAGATTTCCAGGTCTATATTAATTATTTTCCTATCAGTTTTCTGACTTAATGGAACAATCAAACACTGTGTAGTTTGTTGGGAAAACTATCAGAAGTATATTAATTTGATTCTTTGGTGTGCCAAGCTACATGTTGGCTTCCAAATCTTAAAGAGACATTGGATCATATTATTGGCATCCATATACCTGGATTACTTCCCACTTCTCTATGCCTATGTGCCATTTTCTGTTCTTCTTAGGATAAAATGCAGAATTCTTAACCAGAGCCTAAATCATCTCTCTTGCTTGTGTCTCTGGTGTTATTTTTAATTCACACCTTTCCTCTTCTCTCTATTCATACTAGTAGCTTCAATTTTTCAAACACATTTTGTTTCTTTGTATCTCAGGGCCTTCACATGTGCCATCCCGTCTCCATAGAATCCACCCCATTATTCCTTTTCTGATTAACTAATCTTTACATGGGAGTTAATGCAGGGGACTTAAGAGATGCAGGTTTGATCCCTAGATCAGGAAGATCCTATGGAGGAGGGCATGGAAACCCACTCCAGTATCTTTGCCTGGAGAATCCCTCGGACAGAGGAGCCTGGAGGGCTAGAGTACATAGGGTTGCAGAGTCAGGCACGACTGAAGCTACTTAGCATGCACAATCTTTACATCTTAATTTGTGTCATTTCTTTAGAGAATTGTCTTTGACTTCCCGTGGCCACCTCCTGTTGCCATTTCTTGAACCTCATGTTTACGTCTTTAGTTCCTTTTATCCTTCATTATCACAACTGTAATTAAGTAGTTAATTATATAATTATTCTGTTTTTCACACACAATGAAAATCCATGAGGGTAGTGTCTGCTTATGCTGGTCTTTTTTTTCACCTTGATATGTAGTGCCTAGCATCTATCAAGCACTTAAATATTTGTCAAATGGATAAAAGGTTGTAGAATGCAGTATAAAGGGGAAAAAAAGATTTTTGGACAGTGACTATTATTGTTATGTATAAGGACTATGTGAGAAGACATTGCCAGCAGGGACAGTAGTAATCTTGATAGATGTTGATGGAAGATGATTATTAAGATTCTCACACTAAAGTAGGAGCCCATCTTTCATAAAAAGATCTTTCATGGAATGACATTGTTTACTTTGCTGTTCATTTTAATCAGGGACTCTACTAGTCTCTGTTGGGGATCTATAATTTCTGTGATTTTTTAAAAAATGAAAATCAGCTGTAAATGTCAAAATGATTTCAAAATGATTTGGATATTGATTTCAAAATTTCAAAATGATTTGCTCTTTTTTATTTACAGGAACTGTGTTTACATACTAAGCTGTTAGCCCCAGTTAATTGTGCTATTGCTGATTTCCTTATGAAGGCTCCTGAACCTCCACCAGCTTTAATTGTAAGAAACGCTGTACAAATGCTTAAGGTTGGTATCTTTATAGACTTATTTTACCTGGCTATTTTACTTGAAATTTAAACCAATTGATAATATGTCTTAACTAATTTTGTACCTTAAAAAATTATCTTAATAATCATGTATTTTGAATAATTCTTTTGTGGTAATTAAAGTAAAACAGTAGGTATAGTTCATTTTTTCATGATATATTTGAAGCAGAAATTTTTTTTAATGAGATGTAATAGCAAAAGAAAATTTATGTTTTTGTATCTTGCCTATGGATTTTTAAGTATAGGGTTTGATTAAACAGTTTTGATCATGTCAAGTTCTATTTTATATCCTTTTATTTAGACAATAGATGCAATGGATGCATGGGAAGATCTCACTGAACTTGGATATCATTTGGCTGACTTGCCAGTAGAGCCACATCTTGGTAAAATGGTCCTGTGTGCTGTTGTTTTGAAGTGTCTGGATCCCATCCTTACAATTGCCTGCACACTAGCTTATCGAGATCCTTTCGTCCTGCCAACTCAGGCCTCTCAGAAACGTGCAGCTATGCTTTGTAGGAAACGGTTCACCGCAGGAACTTTCAGTGACCACATGGCACTTCTCAGAGCATTCCAGGTAATAATGTTGTCATTTTATTTTTGAAATGTTGCTAAACACATTTCTAGAGTAAGTGTAACAAAATTAAAAAAATAGATATGATTCCATTAATTTTATTTCATTATAAAATCACATTTTATTAATTAATAGCTCGGAAGAATATCTTCCTACTACTAATCTGTTAAAATTATCATATTTTTCTCTAGTTTCTTCCATTTTTTTTATAAGCTCAAATTCCTTATCTTTAATCATATCAGGCTGTCTCTTATACACATCTAGAAGAAAATTATTTTGAATTTAGCATCTATTTATTGATTTTTTTTTAGAGTATCTCTTTCTTGTGTACTTAGGACAGTATACTGAGAATTTAATTTTATAAAGCAAAATCCAAAAATCATTTACAAATTTTAAGATAATGTGAGAAATTGAGGAAAGTGATAAATGGGAAAGAAAGGATAAGAATAGTGAGCCTGAGTAAAGGAAATGATATTGCAATTAAAAAAATAATTGTAAGCTTTTTTGTGGGCATTATTGAACAGAAGTTGATGCATTGTTATTAATTGGGTATATTAGATACTGTATATTATAATATGATAATATTGTAATCAGAGGAAGATTTGGAGTAGAATTCCTATCTAGTCTGTTTTTTCCCCAGCTTTTCAGTTATATTCTGAAGCAAGAAAACTCATTTTCTAAGAGAAGCTTTACTATACTACATATAGGTAATTTCTAGGAATCTCACTTTCCATTCTCACACAGAGTAGGAAGTTGATATAAGGTTATTTTTTAGAGGCCTGGAGTGACAGGATTCTTAGATATAATGGTATTATGATGGCTTATTTGGAAATCTCTCATACTTTAGTGGAGGAAAATTAGCAGGCACATTTATAAAGGTGAATATGTTTACATAGCTAGGTATTTAGGTTACCTGATACTTCATTCTCGTTGGGACTTTATAAACTCAGTGGCTTTCATAGCATTGTAGCATTTGAGTATAAATTATCTAATGATAATTCTATTTGATTATAAAGTCTTAGATTTTATTTTAAAATTATTTATTCTTAAAAAATAGATATAATTGAGATATAACATTATATTAGCTTTAGGTGTAAAGCCTAATGACAGTATTTGTATATATTGTGAAATGATCACCACAATAAGTCTAGTTAAGATCCATCACTATGTTGTTGTTACTCATTTGCTAAGTCGTGTCTGACTCTTTGTGATCCCATGAACTGCAGCATGCCAGGACTCTGTGTCCTTCACTGTCTCCTGGAGTTTGCTCAAACTCATGTTGATTGAGTGAGTGATGCCACCCAACCATCTCATGCTCTGTTACCCCTTCTCCTCTTGCCCTCAATTGTTCCCAGCATCAGGATCTTTTCTAGAGTCAGCTCTTTGCATCAGGTGCCAAAGTATTGGCACTTCAGCTTCAACATCAGACCTTCCAGTGAACACCAGGACTGATCTCCTTTAGGACTGACTGGTTGGATTTCCTTGCAGTCCAAGGGACTCTCAGGAGTCTTCTCCAACACCACAGTTCAAAAGCATCAATTCTTCAGCGCTCAGCCTGCTTTATAGTCCAAATCTCACATCCACACATGACTACTGGAAAAACCATAGCTTTGAGTAGATGGACCTTTGTTGGTAAAGTTATGTCTCTTCTCTTTAATACATTGTCTAGGTTTGTCATAGCTGTTCTTCTAAGGAGCAAGCATCTTTTAATTTCGTGGCTGCAGTCACCATCCACAGTGATTTTGGAGCCCAAGAAAATGAAATCTGACACTCTTTCCCCATCTATTCACCATGAAGTGATAGGACTGGATGCCATTATCTTTGTTTATTGAATATTGAGTTTTAAGCCAGCTTTTTCCTTTTACCTTCATCAAGAGACTCTTTAGTTCCTCTTCACTTTCTGCCATTAAAGTGCTATCATCTGCATATCTGAGGTTGTTGGTATATCTCGCAGCAATCTTGATTCCAGCTTGTACTTCATCCAGCCCATCATTTCAAATGATGTATTCTGAATACAAGTTAAATAAGCAGGGTGACAGTATACAGTCTTCTGCCCAGTTTTGAACCAGTCAATTGTTCCTTGTCCAATTCTAACTGTTGCTTCTTGATCTGCATACAGGTTTCTCAGGAGGCAGGTAATGGGGTCTTGTATTTACATCTCAGAAAGAATATTCCACAGTTTGTTGTCATCCATACGAAGGTTTTGCCATAGTCAATGAAGCAGAAGTAGATGTTTTATGGGAATTCACTTGCTTTTTTATGATCCAGTGTATGTTGGCAATTTGATCTCTGGTTCCTTTGCCTTTCCTAAATCCAGTTTGCACCTCTGGAAGTTCTTATTTCACGTACTGCTGAAGCCTAGCTTGAAGGATTTTGAGCATTACCTTGCTGGCATGTGAAATGAGTGCAGTTGTACAGTAATTTGAACATTCTTTGGCATTGCCTTTCTTTGGGATTGGAATGAAAACTGACCTCTTCCAGTCCTGTGGCCACTGCTTAGTTATCCAAATTTGCTGACATAATGAGTGCAGCACTTTCACAGCATCATCTTTGAGGATTTGAAATAGCTCAGCTGGAATTCCATCATCTCCCCTAGCTTTGTTCGTAGTAATGCTTCCTAAGGCCCCCTTGACTTCACACTCTAGGATGTCTGGCTCTAGGTGAGTGACCACACCACTGTGGTTATTGCATCATTAAGAGCTTTATTGTACAGTTCTTCTGTGTATTCTTGTCACCTTTTCTTAATCTCTTCTGCTTCTGTTAGGTCCTTGCCATTTTTGTCCTTTATTGTGCCTATCTTTGCATAAAATGTTCCCTTGATATCTCCAATTTTCTTAAAGAGATTTCTAGTCTTTCCCATTCTGTTGTTTTCCTTTATTTCTTTGCATTGTTCCCTTAAGAAGGCTTTCTTAATAAGATCTACTCTCTAGTCTGTTAACTAAAATAGTGATCATTTCACAATATATACATGTATTGAATCATTATATTATGCACCTAAAGCTAATGTTGTAAGTCATTATGTCTCAACAGAAAAAGTTACTCTTGGGGACTTCCTGGTGGTCCAGTGGTTAAGACTCTGTGCTTCTAGTGCAGGGGGTGCAAGTTTTACCTCTCATCAGGGAACTGAGACCCTGCATGCTGTGTGGTGCAGCCAAAAAACAAAAATTACTCTCAGATGAACATTTACAAAACAGAAATAGAGTCACAGATGTTGAAAACAAGCTTATGGTTACTGTAGGGAAAAGGAGGAGGGAGGGATGAATTGAGAGATTGAGATTGACATGTATACACTACTATAAATAAAATAGATAGCTATTGAGAGCTTACTGTACAGCACAGCGAACTCTACTCAGTACTCTGTAATGACCTATAGGGGAAAAGAATCTAAAGAAGAGTGGATCAGTTCAGTTCAGTTGCTCAGTCGTGTCTGACTCTGCGACCCCATGAATCGCAGCACGCCAGGCCTTGCTGTCCATCACCAACTCCCGGAGTTCACTCAGACTCACGTCCATTGAGTCAGTGATGCCATCCAGCCATCTCATCCTCGTTCGTCGCCTTCTCCTCCTGCCCCCAATCCCTCCCAGCATCAAAGTCTTTTCCAGTGAGTCAACTCTTCACATGAGGTGGCCAAAGTACTGGAGTTTCAGCTTTAGCATCATTCCTTCCAAAGAAATCCCAGGGCTGATCTCCTTCAGAATGGACTGGTTGGATCTCCTTGCAGTCCAAGGGACTCTCAAGAGTCTTCTCCAATACCACAGTTCAAAAGCATCAATTCTTTGGCGCTCAGCCTTCTTCACAGTCCAACTCTCACATCCATACATGACTACTGGAAAAACCATAGCCTTGACTAGACGGACCTTAGTTGGCCAAGTAATGTCTCTGCTTTTGAATATGCTATCTAGGTTGGTCATAAATTTTCTTCCAAGGAGTAAGCGTCTTTTAATTCCATGGCTGCACTCACCATCTGCAGTGATTTTGGAGCCCAAAAAAGTAAAGTCTGACACTGTTTCCACTGTTTCCCCATCTATTTCCCATGAAGTGATGGGACCAGATGCCATGATCTTCATTTCTCAATGTCAAGCTTTAAGCCAACTTTTTCACTATCCTCTTTCACTTTCATCAAGAGGCTTTTTAGTTTCTCTTCACTTTCTGCCATAAGGGTGATGTCATCTGCATATCTGAGGTTATTGATATTTCTCCTGGCAATCTTGATTCCAGCTTGTGCTTCTTCCAGTCCAGCGTTTCTCATGATGTACTCTGCATATAAGTTAAATAAGCAGGGTGACAATATACAGCCTTGACATACTCCTTTTCCTATTTGGAACCAGTCTGTTCCATGTCCAGTTCTAACTGTTGCTTCCTGACCTGCATATAGATTTCTCAAGAGATAGGTCAGGTGGTCTGGTATTCCCATCTCTTTCAGAATTTTCCGCAGTTTATTGTAATCCACACAGTCAAGGCTTTGGCATAGTCAATAAAGCAGAAATAGATGTTTTTCTGGAACTCTCTTGCTTTTTCCATGATCCAGTGAATGTTGGCAATTTGATCTCTGGTTCCTCTGTCTTTTCTATAACCAGCTTGAACATCAGGAAGTTCATCTTCAGGTTCATGTATTGCTTGAAGCCTGGCATGGAGAATTTTGAGCATTACTTTACTAGCATGTGAGATGAGTGCAGTTGTGCGGTAGTTTGAGCATTCTTTGGCATTGCCTTTCTTTGGAATTGGAATGAAAACTGACCTTTTCCAGTCCTGTGGCCACTGCTGAGTTTTCCAAATTTGCTGGCAAATTGAGTGCAGCACTTTGACAGCATCATCTTTCAGGATTTGAAATAGCTCAACTGGAATGCCATCACCTCCACTAGCTTTGTTTGTAGTGATGCTTTTTAAGGCCCACTTGACTTGAGTGGATATATGTATGCATATAACTGGTTTACTTTGCTGTGCAGAGAAACTAACACAAATTGTAAATCAACTATATTCCAGTAAAAATTACTTAAAAAATAGATGTTCATGTCAAAAATGAAAAAAATTACTCTCTTAGAAACTTTACAATATACCATACAGTGTTATTAACTATAGAGCATGCTGTACATTACATCCCCAGGACTTATTTATTTTATAACTTTAAGTCTGTACCTTTTAATTCCCTTCGCTTGTTTCACCTACTCTCCACTCCCTTAATCTCCCTTCTCTTGCAGTCATCAATCTGTTCTTTATATTTATGAGTATGTTTTTGTTTGCTTGTTATCTTTATTTGTAAGAGAATTAGAAAAAGAAGAATTGACTTTGAATGGTTAATACAATGACTTTCAGTTACTTTGCTTCCTAACTGAGAAGTGATGTGTCTTTTGTGTAATTTTATTTTTATAGGCATGGCAGAAAGCTCGAAGTGATGGGTGGGAGCGAGCCTTTTGTGAAAAGAATTTTCTTTCACAAGCTACCATGGAAATAATCATAGGCATGAGAACTCAGTTGCTTGGTCAACTTAGAGCATCAGGTAAAGTTTTCCTCCAAAGAACCTATTTCAACTACTGGGAGTACCCTGCCTATGCCTTATAGTACTTCTTATGTTAACTAATGCCATCTTGCATTATCTTTATAACATTATCATGTTGTATATCTTTTGTTCATAAACTGCTTTGTATTAACTTTGTAGACTTCTGCATGATATTAACTTTTGTTTGTTGATTTAAAAAATGATAATGTAGAAGCTGTGGGTGATGAATGATTTTAGAATGTTGGCAATAAACAATTTATAATTATTTTTTGGAAAAATAGATTTAGGTATGGTACTTGTTATATTTTATTGCTATTAATAAATAATTAGTTTTATGGAAGAGAAATTGCTAAAAATTAAGTAGATTGATATGAATGCTGTTCTTTATATTTTTGGAACATAAAACAACTAGTAAGCACATGAAGGCACTTGATTTTTTTTTTTTTTAAGAAAATGCCAGTTTTGCTATATCGTTTTAGAATTGTTTCTTTGAATTTCTTTTTGAGTGACATTTTATCTTGAGGAAATAGAAGAAAAGCACCTGAGCCTGTATTCCTAGAATAGCTCAAGTGCCAAAGTGATATAAGGCATGAACCAGAGGATTTAGAGTTGTTTCAAATATGGGGAGATATGAAGGACTATTATGAAATTCAAGCAAGAATACTTTATGTTTATTTGATTTCACTTCCAGGATTAGTGTCTATCACAACCAACATGATAGTAATACCATTCAGCGGAGTATTTTAGGTTTTTAGGTATGATTTTAGGATGCTTCTTATAGCTGTTTATGGAGAACTTTATTGCAAGAGTATTTTTTTTTTTTTGTTCCACAACTTTCCAGTGTATCTACTGCTTACTTTAGTCTAAGTAAACATAAACTTTCTTAGAACATTGCTTCTATATGTTAAACTTTTCAGAAGAAATTTTATGAATTATTGAGAAATTTGAATCATTAAACTTGTATCTCTGATACATTATTTTTTTGTGAAAACCACAAATTTAAAAGTATATCTTGTGAAGTAGAAAAAGTTGGTGTGGTTTCTTTCGTCTTTCTAGGTTTTGTGAGAGCAAGAGGTGGTGGTGACATTCGAGATGTTAACACAAATTCTGAGAATTGGGCTGTTGTTAAAGCTGCATTGGTTGCAGGCATGTATCCTCATTTAGTTCATGTGGACAGAGAGAATGTAGTATTGGCAGGGCCAAAGGAGAAAAAAGTACGGTTTCATCCCACTTCAGTTCTCAGTCAGCCTCAATATAAAAAGGTAAAACTTTTTGAATGTTTTTTGGCCTTGAGGTAAAACTTGTCTAATTTAAATAGTTGAAAATCAATGAAAAATGTTCCCAATACCAACATGCTTTGCAAAATTAATTAGTTATAAATGTACAATTCAACACTGGAACAAAATTTTGATAGAATAGAAAGAAGTAATGTATTAAGGGACTCTTGTGCAAACTACGTGAACAATGATTTGCTTTAATTCTTGTTTGAGTTGTAATATATGCATCATCTATTTTGCTGAGGGACTTTGTATATTTTAAAAGAATTACCGATAATTTAAGTGATAAATTCAGTTAACAGTTTTAAAATTTATTTTCCTAATAGATTCCTCCAGCTAACGGTCAAACTGCAGCAATCCAGGCACTGCCCACAGATTGGCTTATTTATGATGAAATGACTAGAGCTCATAGGATAGCTAATATTAGATGCTGTTCAGCAGTGACACCTGTCACTGTGTTGGTATTCTGTGGACCAGCTAGGTTGGCAAGTAATGCTCTTCAGGAACCTTCATCTTTTCGTGGTAAATATATTATGATGGAAATACAAATCTATTTGAGAGAAAAATCTGTTTTTTTCTTCATATTAAACCAAACAAAATGTGAAATTATAGAAATTTATGTGGTAGTAGCTCCCTTTTGATGTATTAAGACTAATTAAAAAATATTAAAATATACCACTATTCTTTAAATTGATTTCTAAGGTAGCTTGATATTGATTTGTGCATTTTTGATTAATCTTGCTGATAGGAAGTTTAGTTTTTTCTTCCACTTGAATTTAAATGATAGTTTAACATAAATAAAGGTAATTGTTTAAAGGAAATGTTACTCATAATCCTACTACCTTTATGCAGACACTTTTTAATATTTAATATTTGAGAAAAAGATTTGAGAAATTCTGATATTTAGAATTTGAGTAGAGAAATAAAGAATGGCCAGATGCTGAGTTTTAATTTGTGACCTGCTGTGTTTAGAGAACTCTCCACACGAATTGTTAGTATATCAGGAGGATTTGTGTAAATGCAGAGTATCTGTATTGGCTTACTTTTTTTGCTGTGATGTTAGAGAGTAAAAGTGAATTTCTTTTCCTTTCCATACGTGTTTGAACAGCGGATGGTATTCCTAATGACAGTAGTGATAGTGAAATGGAAGACAGGACTACTGCTAATTTGGCAACTTTAAAACTTGATGAGTGGCTCAGCTTCAAACTAGAGCCAGAGGTAAGTTGCTTTCTAGCAGTATGATAGATTTTTTTCATTCAGTTGTATGAACTATACATGGTGTGATGAAAATTGTCTCTTTAAAATTGAGCCCTTGGTGTGAGAGAATAGAATACACCTTGTTTTTCAGTTTTCATAGGGCCCTATTACATTCTCTGACATGTTGCAGTTTACTCCTATAGAGGATTTGAAAAACCTAGGTATCGCTTAGTATTTGAGCATGGTGATATTTAAATGTATTTGAGCATATAAGAAAATACTGAGTGCTGGGTGTCGCAAAGAGTTGGACACGACTGAGCGACTTTTACTTTCACTTTCATTTGAATTGAAAAAAAGCTATTTTATTACAGGCAGCCAGTTTATTGCTGCAGCTTAGACAGAAGTGGCACAGCTTATTTTTACGTCGAATGAGAGCTCCATCCAAACCTTGGTCTCAAGTTGATGAAGCTACTATAAGAGCAATTATAGCTGTTTTAAGCACTGAAGAACAATCGGCAGGTTTACAACAGCCATCTGGGATTGGCCAAAGGCCAAGACCTATGTCTTCAGAAGAACTTCCTTTGGCATCATCTTGGAGGTCAAATAATAGTAGAAAAAGTTCAGCAGATACTGAATTTTCTGATGAGTCTACTACTGCAGAAAGGTAAATTTATAGCATTTTATTAAAATGGGATATTTTCTCTAGGAAATAGTTACTTATCTTAGAATCACATGTTTTTATAATATTTAAAAATTACTTTCTTATAATCTGAGATATGCAAAAAGATTACAATAAAATGAGAAGAATTTATTACTTTTAAAACATAATTGTTTTAAGTGTTAGATAATACGAAGAATTTCAAGC
>SJYT01030268.1:58936-99872 GCA_006410635.1 Cephalophus harveyi
ACCGAGGATGAGATGGCTGGATGGCGTCACGGACTCGATGGACGTGAGTCTGAGTGAACTCTGAGAGATGGTAATAAACAGGGAGGCCTGGCGTGCTGCAATTCATGGGGTCGCAAAGAGTCGGACACGACTAAGCGACTGAACTGAACTGAGCTGAACATGTCCCCTGAGTTGATGCTATCCAACCATATCATCCTCTGTCGTCCCCTTCTCCTGTCCTCAGTCTTTCCCAGCATCAGGGTCTTTGCAAATGAATCAGTTCTTCATATCAGGTGGCCAAAATATTGGAGTTTCAGCTTCAGCATCAGTCTTTCCAATGAACACCCAGGACTGATCTCCTTTAGGATGATGGACTGGTTGGATCTCCTTGCAGTCCAAGGGACTATCAAGAGTCTTCTCCAACTTCATAGTTCAAAAGCATCAATTCTTCAGTGCTTAGCTTCCTTCATAGTCCAACTCTCACATTCATACATGACTACTGGAAAAACCACAGTCTTGACTAGACAGACCTTTGTTGGCAAAATAATGTTTCTGCTTTTTAATATGCTAAGTTGGTCATAAATTTTTTTCCAAGGAACAAACATTACCTGCAGTCACCATCTGCAGTGATTTTGGAGCCCCCCAAAATAAAGTCTGACACTGTCTCCACTGTTTCCCCATCTATTTCCCATGGAGTGATGGGACTGGATGCCATGATCTTAGTTTTCTGAATGTTGAGTTTTAAGCCAACTTTTCACTCTCCTCTTTCGTTTTTATCAAGAGGCTCTTAAGTTCTTCACTTTGTACCAAAAGGGTGGTGTCATCTGCATATCTGAGGTTATTGATATTTCTCCTGGCAATCTTGATTCCAGATATATCACAGTATGTTTATCTATTCACCATTAATGGACTTTTGGATTGTTTCTACTTTTTGACTATTATGAATAATATTCAGGTACAAATCTCTATGTACAGATATGTTTTCTGATCTTGGGTACATACCCATGAGTATGTTTGTTGGGTTGTGTGGTAAGTGTAACTTAACAAGAAACTACTCAACTGTTTTCCAGAATAGCTTTACTTTTCTCTGTCCCCTTCAATAATCTATGAGGATTCCATTTGCTCAATATTCTTAACAGTACTTGACATTACTAGACTCTTAATTTTAGCTATTTAGGTGTATAGTGATGCTCCATTGTAGTTTTAACTTGCATTTTCCCAATGATTAAGTATTATATTGACCACCATTTCACATACTTTTTTCTGTTTCTGAATCTTTGGTGAAAATCTGTTCAAGTTTTTAACTTTTTTTTTTTTTTACTCCATTTAAAATTGTTACAAAATAATGGTTATATTTTCCTGTTCTATACAATGTGTCCTTGTTACTTATTTATTTTTAATTTAATTTTTATTTTATATTATAGTTTGTTTACAATATTGTGTTAGTTTCAGGTGTACATCAAAGCGATTCAATTATCTTTTAAAGAAAAATGCTTTTAATTTTGATGGAAGTCTATTTAATTTATTTTTTCCATTTCATCTGTATTTTCTATTACAGTTCATATTTTTTGTGTCCTAAGAAGCCCTTGCCTAATCAAAGATTCTGGAGATTTTCTGCTGTGCTTTCTTTTAGAGATTTTATAGTTGGAACTCTTTGCATGCTATACTTCACTTGGTCATAATGTATTACCCTTTTAAAATATTGCTGGATTTGATTTTGTTCCATCAAAAATTTTATTAAATGGGGGATCTTTGTTTATGAGGGATGTTATTCTCTAGTTATCTTTGTATGATTTTGGTATCAGGGTTGTGTGGTTATTTTATGGTTAGTGGGGAAGTGGTCCTTTAACTTCAATTTTTTGAAAGACATATATAGGCTTAATATTATTTCTTCCTTAAGTGCTTGACGGAATTCACTACTTAAGTCATTTTTCAGTTCAGTTCAGTTCAGTCGCTCAGTCGTGCCCTACTCTTTGCGACCCCATGGACTGCAACCCACCAGGCTTCTCTGTCCATGAGATTTTCCTGGCAAGTATACTGGAGTGGGTTGCCATTTCCATCTCCAGGGGATCTTCCCAACCCAGTCATTTTTACCTTACCCTAATTGTTGGGATCTTTAATGGACCGGGACCTGGTGGTCCGGAGGTAACGATAGGAAAAGTGAAAGAGAGAAAGAGGCTGATACTCCCTGGTTTACGCAGACTCCTTGACACAGGTCATGCATCTCTCACGAAGGCACAGGGCGCCCTCTCAAGGGGGAGGTGAAGGCACAGGGCGCCTTCTCGAGAGAGTCTTAGAAGCCCGGGAAGGAGAGTGAGCAAGATGGGTTTCTGTTCTCCAGAGAATTAGCCGAGGCGAGAGCGAGAGAGACAGAAAGAAAGAAAGAGAAAGACAGACAGACACAGGGACCCAAGCTCTGATGGAGCAAAGGTGCTTTATTAGAAGAAAGGCAGGCTTGTATATCTTTAGTAAGATGATTACTCAGCTATTACACAGGATGAAATTTTATCAATAGCCACAATATGGATAGTCTAATATATACAAGGTCTCTGACGCTGAAAAGAGTCACTGCATGTCTCATCCCATGACCTGAGTCCTGAGAACTGCATGCAGCTTAACTCATCCTTGGAATAGGAACTGATAAAGAACAGAGAATCCTTGAGAAATAGAAAACAGCATGCAGGAATCCTCCTGTTAAATGTTCCCTAACACCTAATGTATCTTGAATCAGTGTTATGCCCTTTCAGTTATAGTTTGAGAACTTTGCAACAGTATGCTTATATTACCCTTCAGTCCTTTGTTGATATTGGTTTCTTACATTTTATTTCTACATGTTACAAATGTCAGAATATATTAGTTTTTTATTTTACACAATTACCTTTTATCAAAAGTCAAGAAAATGTGTTTTATATTTACTCAATGTCTACCATTTCCTGTGCTTTTTATTCTTTTCTGTTGACATGAATTTCTATCTTGAATCATATACTTCTGTCTGAAAACCTCTTTTAACATTTCTTTAGGTACAAATCTGTGGGAAATGAATTATTTTAGCTTTTGTGTAAAAATGTTTTCACTTTTGTTTTTGTAAGATATTTTTACTGTGTATATAATTCTAGGTTGACAGATGATTTTCTTTCATTACTATAATACTATCATATAGGGTTCCCTGATAGCTCAAAGAATCTGCCTGCAATGCAGGAGACCCTGCTTTGATTTCTGGATCAGGAAGATCCACTGGAGAAGGGATCGGCTACCCACTCCAGTATTCTTGGGCTTCCCTTGTGGCTCAGCTGGTAAAGAATCCGCCTGCAATGCAGGAGACCTGGGTTCAATCCCTGGGTTGGGAAGATCTCCTGGAGAAGGGAAAAGTTACCCACTCTAGCATGGGGTTGCAAAGAGTTGGTCAGGACTGAGTGAGTGACTTTCACTTTCACATTAGTAGTTTATATAGTTTCTGATAGGACATCTGCTATCATTCTTATCTTTCTTTTTCCATATGTAATTTGTCTTTTTTTGCCTAGCTGCTTTTAAGAGTTTCTTTTTATCACTGGTTTTTTGACAATTTGATTTTTATATGACTTGGCCTGGTCCTCTTTTAGTGTCTAATCTGATATGCATTCTTTCTAGTGTATTTTTGCTTCAAATACTTTATTTTCATTCCCAGATCTTCCTTTGAGTCTCTAAAAAAAATACCTTCTATTTCTCCTCTCATCATATTTATGTTTCGTCTACCTTCTTAAACATAGCACCATGTATTGAGAATAGCTT
The DNA here is from genome assembly GCA_006410635.1 of Cephalophus harveyi. Taxonomy (NCBI): domain Eukaryota; kingdom Metazoa; phylum Chordata; class Mammalia; order Artiodactyla; family Bovidae; genus Cephalophus; species Cephalophus harveyi. The sequence continues at coordinate 62,684 of SJYT01030268.1, forward strand.
CTTTAAATTTGTGTCTCCTAATTTCATCATCTGTCATATCTTAATTTGTTCCTGTTGATTAATTTTTTTCCTGGTTGTGGTCATAGTCCTGTTTGTTTGCATTTCTTAAAATTTTGTTTGGATGTGAGCTTTTTGTTTTATTCATTCAAAGTGTTAGACATTATTCTGATACACAGTTAAGTTAGTTACAATCAGTGTAATCCTTCCAGGACTTATTTTAAGCTATGTTAGGGTGGGTCTGGGCACAGGGCAGTTTTTATTCTGGTCCTAATTTATTTCCAGTACTAATGTATGATTTCCTTTGGCTGATGTGCTAGGTATTACACGTTCTTTCCATTCTGCCTGGGAAAAAGATGAAATATTCCCAACCATGTGTGAGCTTTAGGAACTCTTTTTCTTTGAATTTTCCCTTGCTTCAGTTCATTGTTTCTTACTATGTTCAGGTCTTTACTTAGCCAGAACCTTGTGAGGACCCCTTCTGTAGTCCCCTGTTCTCTTCCTATGCAGCTCCCTTCTATCTGGTACACTGCCATGCAAAGCTTAGTTAATGTGGTCTCTAAACTGTAAGTTCAGTGAGACCATTGGATTCTGTTTGTGTTTCCCTTCCTGCATTGTCACCTGGAAATTGTATCCAGGCAGTAAGCTGGAGCAGTTTTTGTTTTGTTTTCAGTCTTTGCAAGTTTATTAAGATATTTTCTGAAAGTACATTTGGAGTATAAATCAGAGTTGAATATTCTGAATGCTCCGAAAATTGGTACTTGGTTTTGGTTCTTTAACCTCACTTTGATAGAGCCTTGTGTAAGTTTTCAGCCATGATAGAGCTACCTATATTTGTTGCGTATTTGGTAATATATTTTGGTTTATATAGCTATAAGATGTTATTTAATTGAGCCTATTGATTTTGAAAGGTCAAGTTTCACTTCCAGAATTTATCCATTCTTTTTTTAAAATTTAAATTTGCTTATTTTAATTGGAGGCTAATTACAATATTGTATTGGTTTTGCCATACATCAACATGAATTCACCACGGATGTACACGTGTTCCCAATCCTGAACACCCCTCCCACCTCCCTCCCCATACCATCCCTCTGGGTCATCCCAGTGCACCAGCAATATCCATTCTTTTTTAGGGCTCAAAATCTCCTTCACCAAAACCAAACATGCCTATTCGATACTTCATAATGAAGAGTAGCAATCTGAGAAACCTTGAAATTTCTCAACAGAAGGGTATCTGGTCTACAACTCCTAGTAATGAGCGGAAGCTAAATCGAGCCTTTTGGGAAAGCAGCATGGTTTACTTGGTATTTTCTGTTCAAGGATCTGGACATTTCCAGGTGAGCCATCCTGAAACAGTAAAAGGGCATTATTCTGGCTGTAGATTAGATCAGTTAAATCATAGAAGTTAAAAAGAAGCTGGGTTTTTATTGCATTGGAATGTAAGAATGCACTGTGCTTGACTGAGGATGAGGAATATATTGCACCTCTTCAAAGGAATGATCCCTATAATCCTATAGGGATCCCTTTGTTTTTGCCTTGTTTTCCCAGAATTTCTCCAGATAAACATTTTTTCCTCCTGAGGACAACTTAAGATTTCTGGTGGATTAAAAGTAATGAGAAGTGTGACTTTTTGATAAAATGTTTATTTAAATAGTGCCAAAGAGATTAGTCTGACCATCAAGAAATTGTGTTTCTTAACTCAGTTTCTTAACTGTGTTCCTTGACTTGATGTATATCTGAATTTATAAAATAATGGATTTATTATTTGATATAATTATCATTTTTTGAACTAAAAACCTAGAAGTTACATAGTATTCATATGGTAATGGAATAAATGTGGGTTTAGAACTATGATACATTATTTGGAAAATATGTGTTTGTATTTAAAATTACATTGGAAAGCTGAATTCGGTCTTTCCTCTAAAATTTTCTAATTCATCTTTTTATAAGAAATGCTTAATGAGTAGCTTTCTGGAATATTGTTAGATATCTATTATTTTTATATTACATTGTTACCTTAAAAGTACAAAACCTCAGGGCTTTCTCATTTTTCCCTCATTTTACTCACAGGGATTTTCTAGAATGTCTTCTGAGATAGGAAGGGAGAAGAGTCAGGATTGGGGCTCAGCTGGACTAGGAGGAGTGTTTAAGGTGGAGTGGATACGGAAAGAAAGTCTTCCCTTTCAGTTTGCACACCATTTACTCAATCCTTGGAATGACAACAAGAAAGTCCAGATAAGCAGAGATGGGCAGGTATACGATGGCATTTAATATTTTTCTTCCACTGTTTGTTTTGTTTGTCTGTTATTCAGTGATTTGTTTGAGGAACAAATGCAAGAATACAAATTGTATATTCCATGTGCACATGGGAAGATAATGGTTCAAATTTGTAGAAGAGTTAGTTAAAAACCTACTTGCAAATGTGCCTGACAGAGCTTTTTTTGTTTTTTTTTTTAACATTTTGTAAACCTGACTTTGCTCTGTCATTGTATATATAATCTTTCATGTCAGTTCTTGGAGGTTCCTGTTGTCTAGCTAACTTGATATGATCAAAACCTAGTGTAATTCTGAAGTAATTTCAATAAAGTCTAAGGATAAGAACAGTATCTAAGTTCTTTATGGATTTAACTAATGATATAAATAGCAATTTTATATTTTTGTGGCTTGTTTTATTTCTGTTATGCTTTGTCTTCATGATACTGCTGATAGGCATTTTAGCCTAGTTAAGGTGATGGGAATTAACATATATATTGATGACTGTGCTAGCTTCTTTATATGAGGTAGTTCAATTCTTAAGCCTAGAATAAGTTATTGACCAAGTTTTTTGTAGGAAAAAATAGATTCAGAGAATCTATTTAGAGAGTTATCTAATCTTGCTAAGGCTACATCTAATACTTCATCTGAACAAGTGTGACTGTTGAAATAACCACATGAAAACTGTTGAGGGTCTTTTTAAGTGCACATGATGTCACAAAAGGACAATAAATGACATTCTTTTCAATTATGTAAGAATATTTTAATTTTTATTTGATAATAATTTTGAAATAAATTTCATTCCTTAAGTATATTATGTAGTATCTAAGATGGTTTCTTGAGGGAAAAAATGCAAACATCTAATATGCTAAGTATTAACATAAACCTTTGGAAGTACAAAAGCTGAGTACTTTTGCTAAATCTCCATGAAAAGCATTAGAGCAGTGAAGACATAACACATGATTTAGTAGAAATATGAAGTTTGATTTTCTTACATTTTTATCAGTATAGGTTTCAATCTAGTTGTTTTTATGTTTATTGTGACTTTTGGTTTCTCCAGGAACTAGAACCTCAGGTTGGTGAACAGTTGCTCCAGTTATGGGAACGCCTTCCATTGGGAGAAAAAACTGCAACTGATTAATATTCAGGTTATACCATACTTAACTTTGAGTACAGGCATTATTTGTTATCATTAAGGAAATCTTTCAGATTATTTATGTTTTCTTTTTTTCTTCTTCTTTTTTTGTTTTTAACCCTTCCAGAACTCTTAGCTTCAGAAGAACCTCATGCCTCCTTATAACTATTGAATGCACTGACGTTCAAACACTGAGATGGGGTTGTGTTATGAATGAGCTTTTCTGCTTGAAAGTGTTGCTTGAGGACCACCATCTTCATATAAACGAGAAAAGGATAATTTAATTTTTATGGTGATCATAGGGAATGATTATATGTTTGTTAATATGTTTATAATTGAATGAAATAGTTGTTTGTTTATTTAACACAGCAGCAGTTAACATATTTAATTTGAAGTTGAACATTTGTTTGAAACACTGACCTAGATCTCTAATGGGTGATTTATTTTAATGCAAGATAAATTGTTTACTTTTAAGAAAGGTCTGATTTTATCTGTCCATCTGAGCACCATTATAGAAGAGTCAATTCTAAAGATTTATCATTAAAAACAAGCAAAGAAAAGCAAATGACCAAAATCTAAAAATGTCCCTTTAAAAAAGTGTGTGCTAATTAAAGACTATTCATTCTTCTATTTTTAACCTGAAGTACATTAAGGGAAAAAAAAGAAAGAATCTTCTTTTTCTGCAACTATGTGAAACACAGTAAACACTGAAGAAAGGCAGAATTCCTTCCTGACTTGAATGAGATCAGATTAAGTGCTTAATCGAGGTGCTACCTCTGTTAACCTGATGTGTCCAAACCATCCTTTCTCCTACATGACAATCTTTACTTATCTCTGATACAAAAACAGTGATTATGCCCTCTTCATTTTGGCTAGAGAAACTTTATTTAGACAAGTTAAAAATTTAAGCAAGTTATACAAGTTGGAAAAAAAAAAAAATGCTTGTAACAGTTAATGGTAACTTGGTTTCTGTATGTTTTCCAAACTGAAGCTCCCAAACAATACACAATGTTTTCTAGTACTTTTTATCCTACTTACGTTTCCAGGTAAGATTTCTCTTTCACTCCTTTTTTTTTTTTTTGCATTTGTGGTTTAATAAACGGAGAGTAACTCTTTGTAAACCCATGTTAGTGCCAAGTCTTGCATTTCTTTGCCATCTCAGAATTATTTGGTTTGATCTCTCTACCACAGTTGTCTATAAAATTTCCTTAGAGGCTTTCTGAAGGGAAATAGAAGTTCAAGGAGAAATGAAAGAAATGTCTTCGTTACTGAGTTTTAAGTGAAACAGGTTTGATAGCACTTCTCGTGATGCGTTAGGGTCGTTGCTATGTAACAAAAAAAACAACATAAATCTAATTTAAACACAAAAAGAGTAAGTGGTCTGCTTCTTTATTTAAGAATAAAGAAGTGAAAAGTCATTCATCAACATAAAATCTCGGGCACTCTTCTCTACTTTCTCTGGGAAAACATTGTATGTTGGTGCATTAGTTTAAAATGCTGGCTGTAACTTTTGCCTGTACTTGTAGTTACTGGGATTTTGTTTGTTTTATACTTTGAAACATACCTGTAAATTGAGCCTGTGTGAATTATGTTCCACTATATGTATATTACAGTTCTTTTCCTATTAGAGCAAGTTGTGGTTTTCTGATTATGTATACATTTATTTAGGTATATATTTAGCAGTTCACAGTATTCTAATCTGGAAGTAAGAACTTCTAAAAAATAGAACTTGTTTCAATTTTCACCTGTTTTCTAATATCTATCCCTGTATGTAAATAATGAGTTTGTTGATATTTAAGATGAACACAATTTGAATGTAATTAAAATGCTGTTTTTTTTGAGAGAGATGAACCTTAAATATACTTATTAAATGAAATTCTGTTAAATCGTTTAGATTTTATTTCTGACATTATCAATGATCAACAATTATCCTTTGAGATATTAATGAATTTCATACACTTTGAAGAATACTAAATTGCAGTAGAAAATGATGGCCTCATATCAGTACCTTTCCCTAGAAAAAATTACTTTATTATGATAGGGGCATGAGAAAAATCCCAAGACACATTTTAACATAAAATCTGATTATTAATAGGATATGTAGCTGTCCACCTTCTGTTCTCAAGACAATGCATTATGTACTGTGCCATTGTATCCAGCCTCACTCTACCAATTACAGCAAAGATAAACAATAAGGAAAGCATAATCTCAATTGAGTACTTCAAGAAAAGACATGTTCATTTAAGAATTTGTCCTCAGAGACTCATTGTTCACCGTTTAAAATCTTATATCCTGAGACAGAGAAAATGTTGAGAAATAAGTCAAATGAACTTTACAGCTGAATCAACACCAGAGTGAAAAACTGGACACATACTTCACAGGTGACCACACGTCTTAGTCTGAGTGCACTTCTCATACACAGATCCTCACTGTGCTGCTGAAATCTCCATGATTGCTGTCTACCCAGAGGCCCACATGGTGCAGGCAGGCTGGCCAAGGCCACTGGATGCATCGTGGTCTTTCTAGCCAAATATGAATTTCTACTTAGCTGTCTAATAAAATCTGATTTGGTATATTCAAAATTTAGCCACAGTTCTTTGACCACAGTCTGTTCCACTTAAAGTTGTCCTGTTTTTGATTAATGCCACTTTTATTTTTTTAGTTGTTCAAACCAGAAAACTTGGAGTTATACGTGATTCCTTTATTTCTCTCAATCCAATCCTTCAGAAAATTTTCTTGGGTTCAGTTTCAAAATATATCTAGACTCCAGCTGTTTCTCACCGCATGTGTCACAACTACTCTGGATTAAGCCACCTTCATTGCTAAGATGTCTTCCCTTTTCTACCCCTTCCTCATGCTACCAGTCTATTTTCAACACCGAGTCAGTCTTTAACAACATTGAATCAATTTGTATTATTCTGTTTGCTCAAAACCCTGCAGTGGCTCCCTGATTCACTCAAGCCAAAGTCCTTACAATGGTGTAATGATCTGGTCCCCTTTTATGATCTGGTTCCCTATTACTTCTCTGATCATCTCTCCTCTGCTCTCCTCCTCTACTGATTCCACTTTAGCCACATTGACCTCTTCACTGTTCCTTCAATATCAGATACTTTCCAACATCAGAGACTAGTTTTCTTTCTTCACTCTACCTGGAATGCCTTTCTCAGAATATCTGTTTGGCCAATTAGTTATATCATCATTTAGTGTTACCTTTACAATAAAGGTTTTTTTTTTTTTAATAAAGAAACTGTTTAGTTCAGTCGTTCAGTTGTGTCCGACTCTTTGCGACCCCATGAATAGCAGCAGCACACCGGGCCTCCCTGTCCATCACCAACTCCCGGAGTTCACTCAGACTCAAGTCCATTGAGTCAGTGATGCCATCCAGCCATCTCATCCTCTGTCGTCCCCTTCTCCTCCTGCCCCCAATCCCTCCAGCATCAGAGTCTTTTCCAATGAGTCAATTGTTCGCATGAGGTGGCCAAAGTACTGGAGTTTCAGCTTTAGCGTCATTCCTTCCAAAGAAATCCCAGGGCTGATCTCCTTCAGAATGGACTGGTTGGATCTCCTTGCAGTCCAAGGAACTCTCAGGAGTCTTCTCCAACACCACAGTTCAAAAGCATCAATTCTTTGGCTCTCAGCCTTCTTCACAGTCCAACTCTCACATCCATACATGACCACTGGAAAAAATAGCCTTGACTATACGGACCTTAGTCGGCAAAGTAATGTCTCTGCTTTGAATATGCTATCTAGGTTGGTCATAACTTTTCTTCCAAGGAGTAAGCATCTTCTAATTTCATGACTGCAGTCACCATCTGCAGTGATTTTGGAGCCCCCAAAAATAAAGTCTGAGACTGTTTCCACTGTTTCCCCATCTATTTCCCATGAAGTGATGGGACCAGATGCCATGATCTTCGTTTTCTGAANAGCCATTTTGCTTTTTTTGCATTTCTTTTCCATGGGGATGGTCTTGATCCCTGTATCCTGTACAATGTTACGAACCTCATTCCATAGTTCATCAGGCACTCTATCAGATCTAGGCCCTTAAATCTATTTCTCACTTCCACTGTATAATCATAAAGGATTTGATTTAGGTCATACCTGAATGGTCTAGGGGTTTTCCCTATTTTCTTCAATTTGAGTCTGAATTTGGCAATAAGGAGTTCATGATCTGAGCCACAGTCAGCTCTTGTTTATGTTGACTGTATAGAGCTTCTCCATTTTTGGCTGCAAAGAATATAATCAATCTGATTTCGGTGTTGACCCTCTGGTGATGTCCATGTGTAGAGTCTTCTCTTGTGTTGTTGAAGAGGGTGTTTGCTAAAGAAACTGTATCAATAAATAAATATGCAGATGATACCACCCTTATGGCAGAAAGCGAAGAGGAACTAAATAAAGATGAAGGTGAAAGAGGAGAGTGAAAAAGCTGGCTTAAAACTTAACGTTCAAAAAACTAAGATCATAGCATCCAGTCCCATCACTTCATGGCAAATAGATGGGGGGAAAATGGAAACATTGGCAGAGTTTATTTTCTTGGGCTCCAAAATCACTGTGGATGGTGACTGCAGCCATGAAATTAAAAGACACTTGCTCCTTGGGAAGAAAGTTGAAAAACCCAGACAGTGTATCAGAAAAGCAGAAATATCACTTTGCTAACAAAGGTCCATAGAGTCAAAGCTATAGTTTTTCCAGTAGTCCTGTATGGATGTGAGATTTGGACCATAAAAAAGGCTGAGCACTGGAAACTTGATGCTTTTGAACTGTGGTGTTGGAGAAGACTCTTGAGAGTCTCTTAGACAGCAAGGAGATCAAACCAGTCAATTCTAACGGAAATCAACCCTGACTATTAATTGGAAGGACTGATGCTGAAGCTGAAGCTTCAATACTCTGACCACCTGATGCAGAGACAACTCACTAGAAAAGATCCTGATGAAAGATTGAGGATGGGAGGAGAAGGGGATGACAAAGGATGAAATAATTGGACGGCATCACCAACTCAAGGGACATGAGTTTGAGCAATCTCCAGGAGATAGTGAAGGACAGGGAACCTGGCATGCTGCAGTCCATGGGGTTGCAAAGAGTCTGAATAACATCAGTTTAACTTTTAAAATTAACAAACAGTAAAATCAAATGTTTCTTAGATATATAGCTCTATGAGTTTTCATGCATGTACAAATATATGTAATCTATACCACAATGAGGATACAGGGCCATCACCTCCAGAACTCCCTCATGCTATCCTTTTGTAGTTACATATTCCTCCCACCTTTAACCCCTGCCAGCCATTGGTCTATTCGCTGACATTCTAGTTTTTTTCCTTTTGGAATATATAAAAAAAATTATACAATGTGTAACCTTTTGAGTCTGTTTTTTTGTTTTGTTTTGTTTTGTTTTTTTCCTCATCTCAATGCCTTTAAGAATGATCCAAGTTGTGTATATCAAAGTTTATTTCTTTTTATTGTGAGTAGTATTCCATTGCATAGAATGTGCCACATTTTATTTTTAACCATTTATTTGTCAAAGGGTAGGTAGGTTGTTTTCCATTTTTTATTTCCATTTTTATAAGTAGAACAGCTAAACATTACAGCTACAGTACAGAACAGCTACAGTATTTTATGTGGAATGTGTTTCCATTTCTTGAGTAAATATCCAGGACTGGAATTGCTGGATCATATCATGAGAAATGCTGGGCTGGAAGAAGCACAAGCTGGAATCAAGATTGCCAGGAGAAATATCAATAACCTCAGATATGCAGATGACACACCTTTATGGCAGAAAGTGAAGAGGAACTAAAAAGCCTCTTGATGAAAGTGAAAGAGGAGAGTGAAAAAGTTGGCTTAAAGCTTAACATTCAGGAAATGAAGATGATGGCATCTGGTCCCATCACTTCATGGGAAATAGATGGGGAAACAGTGGAAACAGTGTCAGACTTTTTTGGGGGGCTCCACAATCACTGCAGATGGTGGCTTCAGCCATGAAATTAAAAGACGCTTACTCCTTGGAAGCAAAGTTATGACCAACCTAGATAGCATATTCAAAGCAGAGACATTACTTTGCCGACTAAGGTCCGTCTAGTCAAGGCTCTGGTTTTTCCAGTGGTCATATATGGATGTGAGAATTGGACCGTGAAGAAAGCTGAGCGCTGAAGAATTGATGCTTTTGAACTGTGGTGTTGGAGAAGACTCTTGAGAGTCCCTTGGACTGCAAGGAGATCCAACCAGTCCATTCTAAAGGAGATCAGCCCTGGGTGTTCTTTGGAAGGACTGATGTTGAAGCTGAAACTCCAGTACTTTGGCCACCTCATGCAAAGAGTTGACTCATTGGATAAGACTCTGATGCTGGGAGGGATTGGGGGCAGGAGGAGAAGGGGACGACAGAGGATGAGATGGCTGGATGGCATTACTGACTCGATGGACATGAGTTTGAGTGAACTCTGGGAGATGGTGATGGACACGGAGGCTTGGCGAGCTGCAATTCATGGGGTCGAAAAGAGTTGGACACAACTGAGCGACTGAACTGAACTGAACTGATGGTAAGTTTATGTTTTATTTTATAAGAAGCTCCCAAAGTATTTTCCAGTGTGGCTATCCCATTTTGCATTCCTATAAGAGCTTCTGGTTGCTCCGCATACTTAATAGAAGGAAATGGCAACCACTCCAGTATTCTTGCCTGGAGAATCCCATGGACGGAGGAGCTTGGTGGGCTACAGTCCACGGGTCGCAAAGAGTCGGACACGGCTGAGCGACTTCACTTTCACTGTTGCTAATACATTTATTTATACCATGCTATCTGCAGAGTATCTGCTCATCATTTTACGTTGTAGCTCTCTAATGACTGTTAATGTTTGCCATCTTTTCACGTGCTCTCTTAGTCTGTTCAAGTTGGTAAAATAAAATGTTATAAACTGTGTGGCTTGTAAACAATCAAAATTTATTTCTGATAGTTCTGGAGGCTGGAAGGCCAAGATCAAGGTGCCAAGTGTGCAAGCCCTCTTCCTGGTTGCAGGCTGCTGACTACTGCTGTGTCCTCACATGTTAGAAGGGGAGGAGCAAGCTCTCTGGGGCTTCTTTTATTAAAGCACTAATACTGTTCATGAGGGCTCAGCCTTCATCACCTAACCACCTGCCAAAAGCCCCAGAAATATTTCTAGTATCATCACATTGGGCATTAGAATTTCAAAAGAAGAATTTTGGGAGCACACAAACATCCAGCCTCTAGCCATCATCCATACATCCTCTTTGGTGAAGTGAGTGTCTAAGTGTGTTGACTATTTAAAAATTAAATCGGTTTGTTTTCTTACTGTTGAGTCTGAGGCTTTCATTATGTTTTTAGAATACAAGTTCTTTGTCAGATATGTGATTTTTTTTTTTTCCCTTTATTTGTAGCTTGTCTTTTAATTCTCTTAACAGTAGTGGTTTTTTTTTTTTTTTTTTTTTTTGTATTTTTAAATTGTGATGAACTATTACCAGTTCTTCTTACCAGTGTTTCTTCTTTTATGAATCATGATTTAGATGACATTTCTCAGAATTCCTTTACCTAATCCTTAGTCATGAAGATTTTCTCTCGTTTCCTTCTAAAAGTTCTGTAGGTTTATATTTAGATTCATGACCCATTTTGGGTTAATTTTTGTGCAAGTTGTGATCTTTAGGTTGAGGTTCATTTTTAATGCGTATGAATGTCCGGTGGTTCCAACACTATTGTTAAAGACTTTAATCTTTATTGTCTTTGCACCTTTAACAAAAATCACTTTGCCTATTTCTTTGGCTTTATTTCAGAACTCTATTATGTCCCATTGGTTTATGTATCTGTCCCTTCACCAATACTGAAGTCTTGATTATTGGTATTTTAGGGTAATTTTTAGAAATTGGATAGTGAGGAGTTTCACCTCTAAGATTGGGGGTAACACGGACTTTTACTTTCTTTCCTGAAACATTAAAAAATAAAAGACAAACTACATGAAGCTGCAGTTTTCAAGACACTGAACATCAGGTGAAGGACAGTAATCCTGAGACACAGGAAACAACGTGAGTCCTACAGTTGCCCAAGTTTAACTGCCTCAGAGTTTCCAAGTTGTGGCCCAGGGAGGGCAACTGAAACAGAAGTTGAGAGTTTCTGAGTTGAGGAGACAAGAGGTTAGAGTGGGGAAACCCAAGCAGCTAGAGTTCCTAGAGCAGAAGAGCAGAGAGGGTAAAAACTGTGTAGCAGGTGAGGCCCAGGAGCCTGCCAGTAGGCTCCCTGCAGTCCTCATCAGAGTGCTCCTCAGGGCATACACACAGAGATTACCTGAACGAGGAACTCTCAAAGGACTAAAGGAGATGGTGCTTGGCCAGGAATAGTATCTCTCCCCACTAGCCAGACTTGTAAAAATACAAAAGAAGGCAGAGAAGAGGAAAAAAGAAAGAACACACAAAAATAGCAAATAGAAAACAATGAGATGATAGAACTAAAAACATCAATAATCATATTGCCTCACAATCCCAGTTAAAAGGGGAAGATTGTCAGACTGGATTAAAAAAAGACTCAATTACATGATGCCTATAAGAACTGTACTTTAAAAATGAAGACACACATAGGTTAAAAGTTTTAAAAAATGAAAGAAGTTATACCATGTTACTATTAGTTAAAAAAAAAAACAACAAATTAGAAGGGCAGTAGTATTGAGAACAAAGACTATAAACAAGGGATAAAGACAGTAATAATAGAAACAATTGACATAATAATGCTAAATATTTAATCACCTAATTGAAAGTTTCAAAATACTTAAGTGAAAGGTGATAAAACTGAAAGGGTAAGTTCATAGTATTGTCAGATTTCAATACCTCTCAGTAACTGATACAGTAGACAAAATCAGCAAATATATTCTAGACTTAAAGAGCCATATCAACCAACTTGACCTAATTAGTATTTACAGAACTTATCACCCAACAGCAGCAGAATATACACTCTTCAAGTGCACGCAGAATGTTTATCATGATAGACCACTTTATGGGTCATGACACAAATCTCAATACATTTATTTCTTAATTGATTTTATAAATGTGGTAAGAGCATTTAACTTGGGGTCTACCCTCAACAAATTCTTAAATGCACAATGCAATAATGTTAACTACAAGCACAGTGTTGCATAGCATACTTGTAGAACTTATCTGCAATTCCCATTCACCACCTAGTCCCTGGCAATCATTGTATTCTCTATGATTTTGTCTACTGTAGATATAAAGTGGAATGATGCAGTATTTGTCCTCCTGTTACTAGTTTATTTTATTTAGCATAATGTTCTCCAGGTTCATTCATGATGTGTTTGGCAGAGTTTCCCCCCTTTTCAAAGGTGAATAATATTTCACTCTAAGGATGGGCATTTTCTTTATCCATTCATCTGTGGATAGAAATCTGTGGATAGGTTGTTTCTGTATCTTGGCTATTGTGAATAACGATACAGTTATTCATAGACTGTACATATCTCTTTGAGATCCTGATTTCAATTTTTTTTAATATATCAGAAGTGGGATTGCTGGATCATAAGATAGTTTTATCTTTAAAAATCTCAATAAATTTAAAAATGGCTCAAATCATGCAATGTTCTCTTACCACAATAGACTTAAGTTAGAAATGAGTAACATCCTACTTTAAACCAGCTAGAAAAAACAATATTTTCTCACTAGCTTCCTCATAAGCTCCAGGATCATTCTCATTGGATCAGTTGGTCATTTGCTTCTCCTTCTGCCAGTTATCATGCTAATTGGCCAAATCTGTGTCAAATATTCACCCCAAACACATGGGCCAAGAATAGAAGAGACATGGCTCTCTAAAGGAATATCAAAGTAATGTTACCAGAGTAAGGATTCTGGGAAAGCAAAATTATTAAAACAATTGACATAATAATGCTAAATATTTAATCACCTAATTGAAAGTTTCAAAATACTTAAGTGAAAGGTGATAAAACTGAAAGGGTAAGTTCATAGTATTGTCAGATTTCAATACCTCTCAGTAACTGATACAGTAGACAAAATCAGCAAATATATTCTAGACTTAAAGAGCCATATCAACCAACTTGACCTAATTAGTATTTACAGAACTTATCACCCAACAGCAGCAGAATATACACTCTTCAAGTGCACGCAGAATGTTTATCATGATAGACCACTTTATGGGTCATGACACAAATCTCAATACATTTATTTCTTAATTGATTTTATAAATGTGGTAAGAGCATTTAACTTGGGGTCTACCCTCAACAAATTCTTAAATGCACAATGCAATAATGTTAACTACAAGCACAGTGTTGCATAGCATACTTGTAGAACTTATCTGCAATTCCCATTCACCACCTAGTCCCTGGCAATCATTGTATTCTCTATGATTTTGTCAACTGTAGATATAAAGTGGAATGATGCAGTATTTGTCCTCCTGTTACTAGTTTATTTTATTTAGCATAATGTTCTCCAGGTTCATTCATGATGTGTTTGGCAGAGTTTCCCCCCTTTTCAAAGGTGAATAATATTTCACTCTAAGGATGGGCATTTTCTTTATCCATTCATCTGTGGATAGAAATCTGTGGATAGGTTGTTTCTGTATCTTGGCTATTGTGAATAACGATACAGTTATTCATAGACTGTACATATCTCTTTGAGATCCTGATTTCAATTTTTTTTAATATATCAGAAGTGGGATTGCTGGATCATAAGATAGTTTTATCTTTAAAAATCTCAATAAATTTAAAAATGGCTCAAATCATGCAATGTTCTCTTACCACAATAGACTTAAGTTAGAAATGAGTAACATCCTACTTTAAACCAGCTAGAAAAAACAATATTTTCTCACTAGCTTCCTCATAAGCTCCAGGATCATTCTCATTGGATCAGTTGGTCATTTGCTTCTCCTTCTGCCAGTTATCATGCTAATTGGCCAAATCTGTGTCAAATATTCACCCCAAACACATGGGCCAAGAATAGAAGAGACATGGCTCTCTAAAGGAATATCAAAGTAATGTTACCAGAGTAAGGATTCTGGGAAAGCAAAATTATTAGCTATCCATTACCAAAAGCTACTAGAATTAATTAGTGAGTTTAATGAGGTTGCAGGGTACAAGGTTAGTGTTAAAAATGTATTGCTATTAACAACAAACAATTGTAAATTAAAAGAAATGCCTTACCAATAACGTTAAAAATATAAAATACCTAGGAATAACTTGCAAGAGATGTGGGAAAACTTACACACTGAAAAGTACAAAGTAGAAGTGCTGGTAAGTAAATGATAAAATATGTTGCATTGAATGAAAGTTACCTTTTGGGTCACCTCTAAGAATCTGGTGTGTGTTATCAGTCAAAAACTTCTATGTAACTTAATTGTAAGTAACACATTCTGCTTATACTGTAAAAGGTATTACAGGATGTCAAAACAAAGGGACTTCCCAGGTGGCACTAGTGGTAAAGAACATGCCTGCCAACGCAGGAGACAAGAGATGTGGGTTTGATCCCTGAGTGGGGAAGATCCCTTGGAGGAGGGCATGGCAACCCACTCCAGTATTATTGCTTGGATAATCCCATGGACAGAGGAGCCTGGCTGGCTACAGTGCACAGAATTGCAAAGAGTCAGACACAACTGAAGCAACTTAGTACACACTCATGTCAAAACAAAGAGTTTAGAGAACTGATGAGCTTGAATAACCAGATATGGAAATGGCCAGGGGAGTGGGTAGATGGAGTTCCAGCCAAAGAAAGGTCAGTCCAGGATTTTACTCCTGGCTTTGCTGCTACTGGACACTGACAGTATAGATCCCACTTCTTTCTTCAGTGATTTTTCCAGTCTCCCCTGTATCTTTGCCACACCCTCTCAAGAATCAAAGTTGGTGGGATCAAATGACTGGCCAAGTGGGTACCCTTTCTGTCAAAGAGTACAAAGCGGGAGGTTCTGGCCTCTTCTGCCACGGAAAATGGGACCCTGCCTCCTACCAGCCCTACTACAATGAAGTATTCCTCCCAATAACAAGGAGGATTGAATTACGGTTATTATTGTTATTTTTTAAGGGAGACATAGATCTGTTATAGCATCTTCTGATTCCTGATGATTACAGTGTCGTTTCAAATTTTCCCAGTGGTTGAAATAATACAAACAGTACAGGCTCTTATTAAACTGTGGCCCTTGCATGATTGGAGAAGTCTGGAGAGGGCCATTATGTTCCCTGAAATTGTATGTAGAATTTTGGTACATGTGGCTTTCTCACTGGGGCGGGGGGAGGAATCTCGAAGGGGCCCACAATGTATTAAAAAAAAAAAAATACTACGTGGAACGTTCTATAAAATTACCTTCTCCTAATGAAATTTCCTTTTGTTTGTATTAATTGTCACTAGTATTACTTCCTTTATCCAGTAGATGGCGGTGTTGCACGGCGTTTTCAAACCAATCGCAAGTATTATAGACATGAAAGAAAAAGTGCATTTAAATGGCACGTTCTCAGGATGATTTTAAGGTTGGAAAGAATTTAAGAAATCACAAAGTTCATGATTCCCTCCCCCATCCCCACAGGTGAAGAACCTGTTGCCCACAGATTAAGGGAGAGGTCTGACTGAAAACAGGTCTTTGGAAAAATCTAAAGAATTCCCTGATGGGAAGGAACACTTGAAGCTTGGGCTCTTCAGTCATAACATACTGTACTGATGTGCCTCTGGCCGCTGAGGGATGGAGTGATACTGGTTGTGGACTTTGACTCTTCGGCACTGAAGCATTTGTATATTTTAGTTACATTTGTGAGGAAAGCCTGTCTTTCTCCCCTGAGACAGAAGGGGTCCTAGTAATGCCTAGGCTTTGATTGAGGAGGGAGCTTGCTCAGAGCCTTCCTTTGACTAAGCTTCTTTACTGCCTTCGCATACCTTGCAGTTATGTGCTTGATATTCTTTCCACAGCCAAAGTTAATCCAATAAATGTGTGTATATGAAATATTGATGACACATAAGGAACATACTATATACTGATGTTTGGATTCCTTCTCAGACACGAAGAGAGAGGAAACTCAAGTCAAATGGGGAGACCACTTGGGCAAGGTGGCTGTATAGATTCTCTGTAGTATCCCTTGTGTTCAGTTCAGTTCAGTCACTCAGTCGTGTCTGACTCTTTGCAAACCCATGGACTGCAGCACGCCAGGCCTCCCTGTCCATCACCAACTCCCGGAGTCCACCCAAACTCATGTCCGTTGAGTCAGTGATGCCATCCAGCCATCTCATCCTCTGTCGTCCCCTTCTCCTCCCGCCTTCAATCTTTCCCAGCATCAGGGTCTTTCTTCCAATGAGTCAGTTCTTCACATCGGGTGGCCAAAGAATTGGAGTTTCAGCTTCAACATCAGTCCTTCCAATGAACACCCAGGACAGATCTCCTTTAGAATGAACTGGTTGGATCTCCTTGCAGTCCAAGGGACTCTCAAGAGTCTTCTCCAACACCGCAGTTCAAAAGCATCAATTCTTCAGTGCTCAGCTTTCTTTAGAGTCCAATTCTCACATCCATACATGACTACTGGAAATCCTTGTGTACAGACCACTAAACAAATTATGAGGAGGAGCCATGACATGTGCTCAGGACCCACCTCTGAGCACTTGAAATTCTTTTTTTTCCTGACAATGTTGTGAGGCTTACAGGATATTAATAGTTTCCCTATCATGGGTCAAACCCAGGCCCAAGGCAATGAAAGCCCTGACTCCTAACCGCTGATTGGCCTGGGAATTTCCCTTTCCTCCCAGAATTCTTGAAGTGCCTGTCTCCAAAAGATGTGCTATTTTCCCCTCTACTTCCTTATTTTCTTTTTTCTCTGATCCTTTTTAATTTTGGTAATATCCTCAGTAACACTGTAGCCAAGACCAGAATGAAAGTGCTCACCATTTACACCTCTTTCCATTAAAGCTAATAATATTGAGTCAATAAAGTATCTTTTAAAAGAGCAATCTTTTCATTTGCACTGAGAAACATTTGTAACTGTATCTAAAATTCAATGTTGTGTCTTAAATTTCAGTAAGCTACTGTGAAGGTCACTATGATGGATAGTTCTTGACTCTACAGATCACTCTCCTTTCTGCCCAGGATGCTGGTTTTTATGTCCTCTGACTTCATGCTGGGTTTGGCCAGCAGAAGGCAACAGCAAGAAATAGGAAGGTGAGAGGATAGAGAGCTGAGAAGTTACTTCCTATGCCTGTCTTCTTCCAGGTGGTACAGTGGCAACAAATCTGCCTTTCTGTGCAGGAGACTCAAGAGACACAGGCTGGATCCCTAGGTTGAGAAGATCCCCTGGAGGAAGAAATGACAAGCCATTCCAGTATTCCTGCCTGCAAAATTCCATGGATAGAGAAGCCTGGTGGGCTCAGTACATGGGATCACAGAGAGTCGGACACAACTAAGCACACACACACTCTGCTAGGTCACTAGGTAGGTTCCCTGTGTCCTCGATCCTTTGCTAGAAGTCGTACTTTCTGTCGATAACTCTCTCCTGCAGTAGGTTAGCTCCTGTAAAATAAGTCTCTCCTGTCGCTGGGACTTTGTGGTTTCCAGCAACTTCCTGTTCCTCTGGGTCTAGGGGTGGCAGTAGCCTCCTGCTCTGGCAAGTCATCAGGTGCTTCATTCTCCCTTGTTTTTTTCTAACCCTGACTTCTTCTCTGTAAACAGACCCTTCAATTCAATCTCTTCAATCTTTTCATCTGTTTTTACTCAAAAACCCTGACCTGTTCAATGAAACTATTCAATTTCTATAGTATGAGATTCCTTATAAATGTCTGTTTGTGATGTTGAATTTAGGTGTGAATTTTCAAGTTTGAATGTTAATGGTCAAGTTTTACTAGACTGAGTTTGAAAACATTTATTAACCTTAAACATTAACCTTTAACCGTAAACATTATTTAAGGTTAAATAATACCTTTGAGAGACAACATAATTTGAACTAAATAAGAGAGTGATGCTCAGAGCTGAGTCTTATGTCCTCTGATATTGGGAAAGGGACAGATTTCAAAATATAAAATAGTGGATTAGAAAGAACCCCATTAGTAACTTTACCTTGATGCTATAAGAAGTGATCATATGACTCAATCAGGGAGAAGTAGTTGACTGTACCATGTTTCCAAAAGTGACATATTCCAAAAACAACAAAGGAGATGATGTTGAAAGGTACCAAGTGCCTACAAACTTTATTGTTTAAGATGTGCTGGGATAACTTTCAAAATGATCAGTATTGTAAGAGAATGCTGCTGCTGCTGCTAAGTCGCTTCAATCGTGTCCGACTCTGTGCGACCCCATAGACAGCAGCCCACCAGGCTCCCCCGTCCCTGGGATTCTCCAGGCAAGAACACTGGAGTGGGTTGCCATTTCCTTCTCCAATGCAGGAAAGTGAAAAGTGAAAGTGAAGTCACTCAGTTGTGTCTGACTCTTCGCGATCCCATGGACTGCAGCCCACCAGGCTCCTCCATCCATGGGATTTTCCAAGCAAGTGTACTGGAGTGGGTTGCCATTGCCTTCTCTGCCTAAGAGAATACCAACATGTTTATATAACAGAGAGCTAATGAGTTTTGTAGGAAAAGAATTTATATTAAGCCTAGGTTTCTATGTAAAGGCCAAAAGAAAAAAAAAAAAGAAACCCAAAATCTCCAAGAAGGGAAAGTGATTTTGTGTCAAAGATACTCTAAAGCAGATAGTTTTGACAATAAAATGATTAAGAAGTGAAATAGGGTACTAGTCAGTGCTATAATATCTTGAAGAAATGTCTGATTTTGGTTTGAACTTAGAGAAAGAGGAAGAATGAAAAATTTCTGTAGTCATTTTCTTACATGCATCAGTTCAGTTCAGTCGCTCAGTCATGTCCAACTCTTTGCAACCCTATGAACTGCAGCACGCCAGGCCTCCCTGTCCATCAACAACTGTCGGAGTTTACTCAAACTCACGTCCATCGAGTCAGTGATGTCATCCAGCCATCTCATCCTCTGTCAGCCCCTTTTCCTCCTGCCCCCAATCCGTCCCAGCATCAGGGTCTTTTCCAATGAGTCAACTCTTCGCGTGAGGTGGCCAAAGTATCGGAATTTCAGCTTTAGCATCAGTCCTTCCAATGAACACCCAGGGCTGATCTCCTTTAGAATGGACTGGTTGGATCTCCTTGCAGTCCAAGGGACTCTCAAGAGTCTTCTCCAACACCACAGTTCAAAAGCATCAATTCTTCGGCACTCAGCTTTCTTCACAGTCCGTACATGACCACTTCTCACATCCATACATGACCACTGGAAAAACTATAGCCTTGACCAGATGGAACTTTGTTGGCAAAGTAATGTCTCTGCTTTTTAATATGCTGTCTAGGTTGGTCATAACTTTCCTTCCAAGGAGTGAGCGTCTTTTAATTTCATGGCTGCAATCACCATCTGCAGTGATTTTGGTGCCCCCCAAATTAAAATCTGACACTGTTTCCACTGTTTTCCCATCTATTTGCCATGAAGTGATGGGACCGGATGGCATGATCTTAGTTTTCTGAATGTTGAGCTTTAGGCTAACTTTTTCACTCCCCTCTTTCCCTTTCATCTAGAGGCTCTTTAGTTCCTCTTCACTTTCTGCCATAAGGGTGGTGTCATCTGCATATCTGAGGTGATTGNATAATTTCCAATATACATAAGTTATATAACGTCTTGTCATTATTTCCTATAGAGAGTCTGTTGTCCAAAGACAAAGTATTAACCTCTGCCTTTACTTATCTGTGTGACTTGGGGCAAGTTTCTCAATGTCTGTAGGTTTTGCCCTTGTAAAATGTAAATAATGTATACCTTATAAGGTTGTTGTAAGGATTAAATAATATTTCACAGAAAACACCTGATTTAGAGTCTGGGACAGAGAGGGTATCCTAATAATATTTTGTTGTTGCTAAGACAATGATGAGAACTCATAAGTAACACGATCATGCCAGAAAGAATGCTTCCTTCACTGAAGGATTTTGTCCATCCAAGGTGCTAGCCCACTCATGACATCTGTTACATTATTCTACATTTTTAAAATTAGCTAGCATACCATTCTGCTGGACATTTTATGGATGGGAATAATTAGAAATTTTATTTTTGGCTCATATAATGGCCTCTGAGCATATGGAAGCCTCCTAATTCACTGGCAATGAGTTCATAAACCCTGCTGGATCTACATCTGTGAACCTACAGTACACATCCTCTGGGCATTTAAAACAAACTTTTACTTGGTGATAATTAATAAATTGATAATTGGAACTAAGGGAATGTAACGTATCATGCAAGGAGAAGCAGAAGCAGCAAGTCAGAAATTTTTGTGGCTGTAAGGGACATGCTATTAGAGCAAAAGGGAAGTTTGAAGGGTGGTTTGACCTTGGCTAACATGCTAGCATGTTAGATTGATTATTCCCACTCCTTTGTGATGATAAAATGAGTCTCCTTCACTAAAGCACTGATCACTGATGCTATGGACATTATCTTGGTTTATCAGGCTAGTGGTATTATGGGAACTCCTGAATTGTTAATGATTAGTGCTTAAGTATTAAATTCATACAGAATACATCTGCAGCCTTTTAAGGAAAAGGGATGTTCACTTTTCCTTTGAAAAATTGTTACTGTGCAAAGTGTTATTCCTCTATATAATCCCTCTCCTTTTGTAAGGAAGAGTTCTGTATATAGTTTCATAATCATTCTCAATAAGTTATCCAGTGTTCAGTACAATTGTATGCACCCAATGGTGAGTTCAATGCATACAGTGACTTTTAAAGGTCTTCTCCAAGTTGTTTTGCATTAAATATTTTATTACAATAATTATTTTTAGTATTCAGGGACCAGGAATCTTTGTTTATCAGAGATTATAGGTTGTAGTGCCCTTCAGAAAGAGTCATGGCTTGAGAGTGAGTCTGTCCTAGTAAGAATAGTACCTCTGGCTTCATTAATTTCTTTTGAAAAATGGAGAAAGGAGTGAGAGAGGTACTTGAAAAGAATGTTGTTTTGATACCTTTTCTTTCTTTCTTTTTTTTCCTATGATAAATGTCTAAGTGTGATCAGAGGCCATGTAAAAGGCTTAAGGTCCACACTGCCTCCTACCCACTATTTCCACTGGATGTCTCCAAGGAAACAAATTGCCATGTCTAAAACTACCAAGGTCACCATTTGGATTCCCCCCTCCCCCATGCCTCACCCCCTTCCACTTTTGATTTCCCAGCTTAGCAAATGATACCCCAGTTTATTTAGATGCATATGCCAGGAGCTGGGTGTGATTTTTAATCTGGAGACATCCTTCTGCTTCACCTTCCACAACCACAACTGATCAATTTACTTCATATCTTTCAAATGTTTCTCTCCATTGTCAATGCCCTTGGTAAACCATTCTCACATTTTACCTGCACTTCAGTAGCCATCTACTTGGTCTCTCTATTTCCACTTTTCCATTCCAATCCATTTTCTGCCACTCAAGTGATCCTTTAAAACCATGTTGGATTACATCACTGCCCTATTTCAGATCTTTGCTGTGGGCACAAAGTGTATCTGATCTGGCCCCTGCTTGTCTGTCCAGGTTTGCCGGACATCTCCTTTATACTGGCTGCATGCTGTCTTAAACTCCTTCAGCTGAGAGGTGTTCCTCTCCACAGCAGGCCCACTTCAGTCCACATCTTCAGATCTCAGAGCAAAAGTTCCTCCTGGAGCCTCCTCAGATAATTCAAGCTTGGTCAAATCCCCATTATGTGCTTTTATTGCACCAGATATTTTTCCTTGGACATTTATCAGACATATACCTTGCATAGTCTTTTTTTTCAGTGTTTGCACAATTTCTCCCATCTCTGCTTGCACATTTCTAGGATAGTTCTAGGGGCTTCCGAAGTAAGAATGTGAATAGTAAGAGGACACCATTATCTCATGAGGCATACCCTAACACAATTCTTTGTGTTAAACCTAAAATTAGGAAATAGAAGGAAACAAATGAATGAACCACTTAATCAATTTTAAAGGATAAAAATAGACTCCAGGGTAGAATAAAATCTAGGACAACAGTGATTTAGAAAATAAAATTGAAGATAATAATGCCAAAGGCACACAGTAAATGAAGCCCTTTTCAAAGCAAAAAGGTTAAATTAAAAACTTTCAGGCAGTTCAGAGAATTTAAGAAGCATATCATCTTGCTGAGCAAGTTGTGACTAGGGGAGAATTCAACATCTGTTTGGGAACTTTTTTTCCATGTAGGTCTCATAAAACTAAGTCCTGTCATTTAAGTTTCAATCCTTTGAAAAAGCAAGCTTTTAACAATAAAGGTGCTTTGCTCTATCAATCTCCTTTCACTTGGGATGGCACTCGAAGTGCAAATGATGTGTAAGGAGGCTGCAGTTCTTTCCTTAAGCTGCTGCTGCTGCTAAGTCGCTTCAGTCGTGTCCGACTCTGTGCGACCCCAAAGACAGCAGCCCACCAGGCTCCCCTGTCCCTGGGATTCTCCAGGCAAGAACACTGGAGTGGGTTGCCATTTCCTTCTTCAATGCATGAAAGTGAAAAGTGAAAGTGAAGTAGCTCAGTTGTGTCCGACTCCGCGACCCCATGGACTGCAGCCTACCAGGCTCCTCCGTCCATGGAATTTTCCTGGCAAGAGTACTGGAGTGGGGTGCCATTGCCTTCTCCGCTCCTTAAGCTAGTTGAAGATAATAACGCCAAAGTTGGCTGTGTTTCCATGGGGTCACTAGTGTGCTCTTTAGCATTTTTAATTCTATCATGGATCAGACTGGGGAGGAGGAAAGGTAGATTCATTTTTTTTTTTTTTTTTTTCCTGTTGTCTAAACTTAGATATGTCCCATTTCTGAAGCATTATCATTTTTGGAATTGAGGAAAGAGGTGAATTGAGTCATCTAAGTTTACTTTCTGTCGGTTGGGTGTAGAAGCCTTGTGCATGCCCGCCCTCGCTCCCACATCCGAGGTCATATCTGTTTGAGATTAATCCACTCTTACAGGCAGATGAAGCAACCAACAGACAAATGATCATCCCCGTTCAACACTGCTATAAAGTATAGAAAATGCTTCACAACTGGTCTAATAAAAGAAGTTACCACTGTTTTCCAAGTTCAATCAAGTACTGAAATTGCACTAGGCGCTGAGGTAGGTGCTAACGCATATATTATTTCACTTCATTGTTAGTATCATTGTTTTCTCCAAAGTTCCAGTGGGATATTAAATGATACTGTAAGCCATTTACTGGGTGAAATTGCTGCCAAATGCTTAGAGGAGATTCAGAGGTTTAATTCAAGACTGAAGTGAACCTACTTCAAATGCTTTTTCATTCCAGTTCAACTTGTGTTGTTTTTGCCTCATTCCTTGAATCTTCCACAAAAGGTCTCAGGTCTGAGATTTGTCACTGTGAGCACTAGAACAATGAAGACATATTTGAAATCCACAAACTCTGCAAAGACACCAGGACTGACCTACACTTGTCAAAAAGTCCATTTGTTACGTTGATTCAGCTAAGAAGTTTGTATCCTAAGACTTTTGAAATTTACCAACTGCTTATAAAACCCTTAAGAAAGAATAGCCAGATATGAGGATGCACACAATATTTTATGACACTGGAGAAGTGCATCTCTGAAGCTAACTCTTGGTCCCCGTTCAGATGAGATGTTGACAGAGGAGCCAGAAGGAAGATCAGGTTTGTGGGGCTTTCTGGATGACTGGACCTCAATATATAGCTCTAGTCATATTCCAATTCCATTAAAAAAAAAAACAAAAACACCTTTTTAAGGCTGCAGGTCAGAGGACTTGCTGCCTCAGTTTTTAACCCTTACTCCAACTCACTTGGAAAGGCATTTGAGCCCAGAGGTGATATAATACTGCCAGGACAGGAGATGAAAGTATAACTGGAGGAGTCTCTAACATAACCATCAGGTCCTTTCACTCGCCTTCCTCGGTAAGGAGTTGGGGTGAGCGCCACGAGATGTTGGCTCTTCTCTCTCCCTGCTTCACAGTGTAAAGCTTCAACTTCTTCCGAATGTTTAATACAAGTCCACGTGATACCATCTCACTGTCAGGATGTTTTCCGAGGGGGCAAGGAGCTCATGGAGTTCAGCTGGCACCAAGAATGGAAGTTATCCCCTGGGGAAAACAGGGAGAGCGCCCCAGCGCAGTGGCTGTTTCCGTCAGACGTGCTCAGGTCCTCGGGTCCCCTCTGCCTCCTCCAGTCCAGGATGAGGGTCTGGCTGCCCACTGTGCACGGCCACAGACCACAACCTCGGGGCACAGAAGGGGGTTCACAGCTGGTGAAGGTATGCCGCACTGTTTCTAAAAAGAAAATCAGGTTTTTAGCAGTACAGAATCTAGTATAGGAGTATGGATAAGGATCGTTTCATATTCAGAGCAAGCACAGCTCTGCTTGTGCGCTCGTGCACGTGTGCGTGTGTGTTTATGTTGTGGTAAAATGATACATAACATAAACTTTTCCATTTTAACAGTTTTTCAGTGTACAGTTCAGTGGCACTGGATACATTCGCAGTACTGTGCAACCATTACCACAGCTTCTCCTCATCCCAGATTGGCACTCTGAACCCATTAAACACTGACTCCCCGGTCTTCCCTTTCCTCAGTCCCTGGCAACCAGCATTCTCCTTTCTGTCTATATGAATGTGACTCTTCTAGATACTTCATAGAAGTGGAATCATACAATATTTGTCCTTTTGTGGCTGGCTTGTTTCATGTTTTTAAGTTGTATCCATGTTGTAGCATGTGTCACAATTTCCTTTGTTTTTGAGGGCAAATAATATTCCAGTTTGTGTATGTGTGTGTGTATACAGATATAAACACATATATATGCGTCACCATAATTTGTCAATGCGTCTGTCAATAGATACTTGGTTTGCTTTGGTCTCTTGGCTATTGTGAATACTGCGGCTATGAATACGAGAGCGCAAATGTCTGTTTGTACCGTGAAAAACTACGCGTCGACAATTTGGGGTTGGAGCATTGTGTATTCTTATTTGGGTGAGCATTTTCATCCTTGAAGAATGTCCCAGCATGAGAGAAAGGAGGATATTCTCAACTGTTTGACTAGAAAAATGGCCTGGCCTGGTACTCTGAAGCACTGAATTCATGAATTAATGCTAGTTCCAAAGGTTTCTCTGATGACAAAATCTTTCTGAGTAGTATGCTGCTTTTGAACTTGTTGGTTGGTTTGCCTTTCCTAATCCTGACCGATATTCTTTTTTTTTTTTGACCTCAGGGGCTTTAATGAACTTACTTTATGTATCAAACAGTTTTACATAGGTATTGGAGTATAGCTGCTTTACAGTATGGCGTTAGTTTCTGCTGTGTGGAAACATGTTCTTAAAAAAGTAGAAGCAATATTTGCATGTAAGAATAATGGAAAATATGCACATACTTATTGATGTTAAACAAGAGTGCAACTGGGGTAATATTCTTAAAAGTGTGTTGTATTTTTCTGTTTTGTCTCCTTGCATGTATTTGTCTTCTACAGCCTGAAGGATTCATATGGCTGATGGTGGGGATGAACTTATAGGATTGTTACAGTAGGAATATAAAGAGAAAGAAGGAATTCACATTCAATTTCTGCCGTATGAAACAGGATTTTGCATTAAGGCAACAGGCTTGTAAGACAAACTTTATTGAGGAAGAGACAATTTTCTCAAATTTAGCACATCAAGAACAAAACAAGGAGAGGTTTGGATTAGAGTATCATAGTTTCTTCAATAAAGGTAAACAAAAATAAATGTCCATCTGTGGCTATTCCATGAGGCATATGGCCTCAAGGATGAAATGAAATCCTCTTGTCATGAGGGATTATGGAATAAAGATGGAGGAGAGAGGTAGGGTAAATAGTGAGAAATGGAGTATTTCCTGCCATATCAGTAAACAAAAGATATCGTGGTCATTAGTGGCTGCAGCCACAGCCTGTGGAGAGCTACTGAGCCTGAGAGAACTCAGCAAAGAAGGAACACTTGCCATCTAGCAGACATCAGACTGCAACCACTCCCAATGGCTGAACCCTGAGGAACCTCAGGATATGAAAACAGGATACTGGTCACAAATAGCTGAGATGCATATCAGAGGGATGATTTCAGTAAACCCAGACTCTTGCATCTTCCCATACATGGAAAAGCACTACATTCTTTAACTTGCAATTTCTGGTTTTCTTCAACAGTAATCTATTGATGTTCTGATTACCTGCCCTTTGTTGTGAAACTCATATATATCCTAGCTCCCCCTTCAACTCCACAGAACAGTTCTCTCAGTGTTACTTGACATGCTACCTTCCAGGCTTGAAGTCCTAAAAATTCCTGCCAAATGAAAGATTACCCTCAGCTTTTACATTGTGAATATTTTTTTAAGTTGACAGTAGAGAATGAGAGACATTCTAGAGGTCAGAGAAGCAAGAGGACACCACTCAGATTATTAGATCCTTTTGTCCATTGCCATGAGCAGCTCCCCATCTGAAGACAAGGGTGGTGGATGGAGGAGTTCTGAAAGCCTGGCCTTGGCCTGAGCCTGAGAGTCCCAGTAGACGTTTGGCTGTATCTCCAATATGATCCCAGGAGGGATCAATGAGTTTCTTCAAGAGATACTTCAGAGTATGATCTCAGACAGATAGATTACTAGATTGGACTGAAATGTAAATGCCTTCCTTCTGCTACTAGCTAGTGGGTGTTTCAGCACTTTAGAAGAGTTATAGGCAGGATTTTTAAAATGTACATTTTTTCTGCCTATCTCAACCAAGGGTGGGAAATTGACAGCCTTAATAAATCAATAAAAACTCTTAATATATAGTATGACAAATGACAGCCACAACAAATTGAAGTGAGAAAACACTTGACATTTTTAAATTTTAGAAATGTATTGTGAAAATGCTGGACACCTTGAGGGTTGATTCTGACTGCTGGCCACTCGGTAGGGAATATGGGCTACTGTTCCTAAGGGCAATGGGTGTAGAGGTGGGAGTGCAGGCTTTGGGCTCAAATCCAGACTGCACCATTCCCTGGTCTGGAACTTGGCCAGGTTGCATCTGTGTCCCCGTCTGAATATGGGAAGGATCAAACATCTTCAAAGGGTGGCTTTCAGACACATGGGTTAATGTGTGTGATATTTAATAAGTGCTGCACTTTAATAAGTGGCACAATGGTAAAGAATCCACCTGCCAATGCTGGAGACGCAAGAGACGTGAGTTCAGTCCTTGAGTCAGGAAGATTCCCTGGAGTAGGAAATGACAGCCCACTCCAGTATTCTTGCCTGGGAAATTTCATGGATAGAAGAGCCTGGCAGGCTATAGTCCATTGGGTCGCAAGGAGTCGGAAGTGACTGAGCGTACTTGTGTATACAATAAGTGCTCATAAATATCCACTTTCACTTAAAAATATGGACTCTCTATTGCCTTATGTGAAAACAAACTTGAGAACTGTCTAGGAATAAGTAAATCATAGAGGTCTTGCTAGGGGAGCTTCTCTGTGGGGCATACCTTTTGAGTGTCCTGAGTTTGTATATTTGGCAGCAACTTTATTCTAAATCTTCAGGTTCTTTAGTTGATAGTGAATCATTCTTTTACCTAGTTAAAAAAGAGCCAAAAAAAAAAAAAAGGCTATAATATGAGTAGTTCATTCAGAAGAATTCCATTGTGTTTCATCATATTATATTCCACTTTCAGAGATCAGAATATGATTAAAAGACTTAAGAAACAAGTTACGAATTAGCTTAGTATGTGTATATTTAATGCCACATTAGAGCTCATTTCATGGTTTGGTATAATTTCTCTTAATATTTAAGTGTTCTGTATAACTTATTTTGGGCTTCCCAGGTGGCACAGTGGTAAAGAACTCATCTGCCAATGCTGGATACATAAGAGATCCAGGTTTGACCCCTGGCTCAGGGAGATACCCTGGACAAGGGAATGGCAACCCATTCCAGTGTTCTTGCCTGGAGAATCCCATGGGCAGAGGAGTTTGGTGGGCTACAGTCCATGGAGTCACAAAGAGTCAGACACAACTGAAGCGAATTAGCACGCATAACTTATTTTGCATTTCTTACCCATGGGTTTTTCTGATCTGAAAAAATTCACTGACATAATTTCTTAAAGGGGATGAGCTCCCTCAGTTTCCCCCCACACTGTGTAAAATTTCCTTTTATTTGTAATTAAACCACCTCTCTCAAAAATGTTTCACTTGGTTTTCTGACAAAAAGGAATGAGGAAAATGTTGTTTTTGCTTTCATGATGCATACTAATCTTTGAAATGAGAGAGTTTGAAAGCAGACTGGCAACTGAGCTAGATTATTTACCAAAAAGTTCAGAAGACATTGTTCTTTACACACGAGTAAAAAACAGATGATTTCTTAAAATGGCTGTGTACTGTCTATCACTGTGAAATCCAAAGCCCTCTCTCAGGGGTTAGAATTTGGGGACTGTTGTCTTGGACCAACTTTCTCAATGAGGCTTCTATGCATTTCTGAGTCCTTGTTAAGTATGGCATATAATGTGGATATTCTGGTCCTTACTTTTCACTGGGAAATTAAGGAAACAAGCTCCAGATGACTAGCAGTTTTGAATTGAGTGGTTGCATGTGAACTGACTCACTGGAGAAGATCCTGATGCTGGGAAAGACTGAGGGCAGGAGGAGAAGGGGACGACAGAGGATGAGATGGTTGGATGGCATCACCGACTCAATGGACATGAGTCTGAGTAAACTACAGGAGTTGGTGATGGACAAGGAGGCCTGACGTGCTGTAGTCCATGGAGTCTCAAAGCGTGGGACACGACTGAGTGACTGAACTGACTGAAGTGATACTCAGTATACTTCTTGAGAAGAATGAACTGAAAAGCAAAAACTGTGTAATGTTAGCAGACAGTTCTCCTTGTGTCTCACGCATTTCTGTATTTCTTTTGAGCAGAGGCACGGAGTGACTTTGTTTTGCTTTCAGTGTTTGCCTTGACTTAAAGGAAAATCCACAGCTTAAGAGTTGTGAATTTTAAATTTAGTTATTTTATTATTTTAAATTTTATTCCTGAAGACTGTAGCCCCAGAGGCAATCACTTAGCTCTGAGGAAACTGCTCTGAAAAGGTAGGGGAGAAACCCGTTTATACCTGACTTTTGGCTAGGGAGTATGTACAGTCAAGCATACATCTTGACAAAAGATTATTGCTAATCACCAAAACAGATATCTCAAGTGAATGACATTAGGGCTTTTCTATGTATGAGAAGATGCAAGAACCTGGGGTCAGATACACATCTAACTGTATAAGGGACCTCCTTGTCCAAAGCACAGAATGCCTCATGCCGTTATCTCAGTTTCCCCTCAGAGTGCACTGTGGCTCAGTAGTGGGTTACCACATAATCCGAATGGAACTAGGGTGGTGAACATCACACTTTGTTCTTTGTTCACTCTTGTATAGCAAACAGCCTTGGAAGACAGAGACAGTGTCTCCCTCTGAAACAAATGAGAGGCAAGCTTATATCTTTGTAAAAGTTCCCTGCGACACACCCTGCTGTATATGCAGGTGTCCCTTGACTCTCTTTGCATTGCCTTCCAGGAACCAGGGCTTAGGGAGCTGACATAAAAAAAGCAAGTACTCTGGCGATTGCTGTTGCTGGGTGTAGCTAAGTGTTTTTACTCTAACCCAAGAGTTTTGTGTCTTCTGTCAGGATCTGTAAACTGTGGCAGACTGAGAGTGAAAAAGGAGCGAATCTCCAAAAGAAAGCTGGGGTACAATTAATTACCTAAAAAGGAGAAAGGATACAGCACAAACAATGACCATATATCTGCTCCCCTGACAGGTACTTTGGTATCAGGGCTCCTTTCCTCCTATTGATTTTCTTACTTAGCAGCTCTCCTTGTCCTAGTCCTAGCCTTCAACCAAGGCCAAGCAAAATCTCTGCAGCCTAGGAATGGCATCAGAACTCTGGTATCTTATTCCTAGAAAAATGCATTGCATAAAGTAAGCACTCAGTAGATATTTGCTTAATCATTTTGATCTATGCCCTTCTATGTCTTTTGGCTATAAGATCTCTGAGGACAGACAGTATAGTATATACTATATAGGATTTATTAAACTCTTTAGTAAATGTGGGTATACCAAGTGAAAAGAATCTTATTAGTCTGTAAATACATATTAAAATTAACTATGCTGATAAATACCTTATTCTGGGGTTCAAACTTGTATCACAGGAAAAAATCACTTGCAGTAATATAAAGTAGATAAAGTGTAAACTCTTCCTTTGGTAAAGTACAAGCTGTGTTTTTCTCTGTTCTGAACTTTTGAATCATGCAACTTTTGGCTGTATCCTTGTGGAGAACTTTAAGATTTAGTGTGAAGAGAGATATGTACTGGGAAATATTTTTACTTAAAATGTTTCACCGGAATTTTGGCAAGTTTGATAAGAAATTAATAATAAAAATGAAAAGATGAATAAAAATGGAAAGGTGGTCTCTGGTTTCAATATCTAAGAGCTAAGTTGACCACATATGTGGCTCAAGGTGAACTTCTCTTTGTAAAGATCAACTTAGCATGTCTCAGGACAAATAGTATTCTGATCCTCTCTAAGATCCTGGACCTCACTTGAAAGTACTCCAAACCATGAGTACCTCTTTTCCATATCATATCAAGATTCCATTAAAACCCCATCTCTTCCTTTATTCTCTGAGGTTAATACTTTATAGACCTTAAAGGTCTAAATGTTTAATCATTTTAGAGCAATTATTTAAAATGATATGGATTTTCAGTGGATACAATGATTTACTCAAAGGAATTAAATCTGAAGCAGCTTGTTTTTGCCTTTGGCAGAAATATGTATTCTGAGGCAAAGACCAGCAGATTTGTGGATCTCTGGGGTAAGAGCAGGTCCTAAGATCTCAGAGCACAATCAATAGGAAAACATAACCATATATTCAATAAAATATTCTTTTGTTTTTATAACAGGCTTCATTTTAATACAGATAACCACAAGGGAAAAGTTTAAGAGTTTTAATAAGCATGCAGAAGAAAGTAAAACTGGAGCGTTTTGAATTTGAAGATAGTGAAAACATATAGAAACAAAGAACTGCTGTGAGAGCAGTGGTTTCCAAATCTTGTAGCACATTAGAAAGACCTGGGGCATCTTTAGAAACTGCTGATGCCTGGTTCTCCTTCTCCAACATTGCAGTTTGTTTGGCCTGGTGGTGCCAGCAGGGTGTTAGGACTTTTCCACGTGACTCTAGTGTGTAAGCAGAGTTTGGGAACCACCATGTCAAAGAGTGTTTCCTCAAGAAGATCTCTTACGATCTGTGACAGGTTTTAAAGGACATTAGTGACCGGTGGTGAGCTCAGTAGTGGCACCCCAAAACATATGTCCATTTCCTATGGTACTTTATTTGGAAAAAAGGTGTCTTTGCAGGTGAAATTAATGATGATGAGTGAGGAGATCATCTTGGCTTATCTGTGGTTTGGTGGTTTAGTCACTAAGTCGTGTCTGACTCTTGTGACCCCATGGACTGTAGTCTGCCAGGCTCCTCTGTCCATGGGATTCTCCAGGCAAGAATACTGGAGTGGGTTGCCATTTCCTTCTCCAGGGGATCTTCCCAACCCAGGTATTGAACCCAGGTGTCCTGCACTGCAGGCAGATTCTTTACCAACTGAGCTATGAGGGAAGCCCTGGGTGGGCCCTAAATCCAATGACAAGTGACCTTTTAAGAGGTAGGCAGATTAGACAAAGAAGGGAAAAAAGGCCTTGTGACCATGGAGGCAGAGATAGGAGTGATGTACCCACAAGCCCAGGAATGCCCAGAGTCTGGGAGAGGCAAGGAGTGGACCATAGACCCTCTGGAAGGAGTGTGGCCTGCCAGCATCTTGATTTTGGACTTCTAGAACTGTGAGAGAGTAAATTTCCATTGTTTTTGGTGACTTGTTATGACAACTCTAGAAAACAATACATTACCTAATGCTGCTGTAGTAGGAGAGTGGATGCTAAGGTGAGGGATGCAGTTAATGGATGACAGCTTATTGCTACATGAGAATTATAGCCACAAGGCAGCTTTGTATCAGGTTCACATGCTCCCATTGTGAGGAGTTCTGCTGGAGTTACAGCTTGGCAGGCCATCGTTTGCTAAAGCAAAACCTCCTCAGCCTCAAATATCTTTTACATGTGTATCATTTAGGAATTTTACAGTTGAGACAGAGAGTTCAACTGACCTCCTCCAAACTGGCAGATAGATGATTGACTGATATGTCCTAGTAGAATGCTCAATAGCTTACGCTGAGGATTAAATAGTGGAAACGGGACAGAATTTTTACATACGGCAGCTCTGTCCACTCCACGTGGGCTACATTCTCAGACAAGCTCAGTCCTTTGGGGGCAGAGAGGAATAACTGTAGACCTGTGTCCTCACAGCAGCAGCTGCCTCTGTCCCAGAAGAGTCAGCAGACCTCTCCCCGTACATCAGTGCAGGTAGCGGTCAGAGGCCTGTCCCCGACCGGCATGAGCGAGCGGGAGGGGTACACATCTCTAGACATGCGCTGATGTTCCTGCGTGCATGATTCCACCTCAAGGCTAAATTTTAATGACTAGGGGTTCTTATTTACTGTGATTTATTTTTATAAGTAGAATACTTGTATTTCATTAACCTTTACTATTGTTTCCTTCGTTTATTTTTCATTTATTTCTGCTTGGATCTTTATGATTTCTTTCCTTCTACTAACATTGGGTTTTTTTTTTTTTCTTCTTCTTTTTCCAGTTGCTTTAGGTGTAAAGGTAGGCTGTCTATTCAATGTTTTTCTTGCTTCTCGAGGCAGGATTCTACTGCTATCAACGTCCCTCTTAGGACTGCTTTTGCTGCATCCTGCAGATTTTGAGTTGTCATGTTCTTGTTGTCATTTGTTTCCAGAAATTTTTTTTATTTCCCTCTTGATTTCTTCAGTAACCTGTTGGTTATTTAGAAACGTGTTGTGTAATCTCCATGTGTTTGTGTTTCTTACACTTTTTTTTTTCTTGTAATTGACATCTAGTCTCATAGCATTGTGGTTCTGAGAAGATCCTTGATACAATTTCAATTTCCTTAACTTTACTGAGGTTTTTCCTCTGATGGGCAAGGCTGAGTCAGGTAGTACTCCTGTCTGCTGACGATTGGGTTTGTATTTTTGTTTAGTTTGTTGTTTAGATGAGGCGTCCTGCATAGGGTGCTACTGGTGGTTGGGTGATGCCGGGTCTTGTAATAAAGTGGTTTCCTTTGTGTGAGTTCTCACTATTTGATACTCCCTAGGGTGAGTTCTCTGGTAGTCTAGGGTCTTGGAGTCAGTGCTCCCACTCCAAAGGCTCAGGGTTTGATCTCTGGTCAGGAACAAAGATTCCAGAATTGGTTTTTTATGGCATTAAGGGAGAGTAAAACAAATATCCAAAAATGAGCAATCTAAGATGAACCCCATACAAATGGCAGTTACAAAATCAGGCAGATAATAATTGAAATAAAGGAATATACACATATACATATATACCTATGAGCAAAGTGAAAACAGTCCAACAAAAATAAAGATTGATCCAGTGAACAAAGCAAATAAAAGATTATATTTACCAATTAAGAACAAAACTAACCTAAACACAAACTGGAAAACAAAACTAAAACAAGGTGCCAAGTGGGGAATAAAGCAATGAAAACAAAACTAACAAATATGTTGAGAGGAAAGGAAAGAAAGAATAGGTATTCAAAGTTAAATAGAGGTAGATAAAGAAGATTTATATATATTAAAGATTAACTGCAAGGGGAAAAGAACAGTAGGAAAGGCAAATGAAGGAATAAATGTAGAAAAAATATAATAGGTTTAAAAAATTAAGAGTATAAAAGAAAAGAGAAAAAAATGGAAGAAGAAAGAAAAAAGGGGAAAAAAAGGAAAACTTCACAGACTGCAAAAGCCTAATGTAGAGGTAGAGGTTTATAACAATAGAAAATGTGACTGAATAAACACATATCCATATATGCTGCTGCTGCTGCTAAGTCGCTTCAGTCGTGTCTGACTCTGTGTGACCCCAGAGATGGCAGCCCACCAGGCTCCCCCGTCCCTGGGATTCTCAAGGCAAGAACACTGGAGTGGGTTGCCATTTCCTTCTCTAAATATACATATATACCCATAAGCAAAATCAAAACAGTCCAACAAAAGTTAAGTACAACAGATTGACCCAGCGAACAAAGGAAACCAAAAATTATATTTAACGGAACAAAACTAACTAAAGCACAAACTGGAAAACAAAGCTAAAGCAAAGTGCCAATTGGGGAATAAAGCAAAGAAAATAAAACTAACAAATATATTGAGAGGAAAGGAGAGAAAGAAAAGAATACATATGCAAAGTTAAATAGAGGTAGATAAAGATTTATATATGTTAAGGATTAACTGCAAGAGGAAAAGAACAATAAGAAAGGCAAATGAAGGAATAAATGTAGGAAAAATATAATAGGTTTTAAAAAATTAAAATTAAACAAAGAGAAAAGAAAAAAAAAAGTTAAACTCCATAGAACTGCAAAAACCCAACATAGAGGCAGAGGTATTTTTTTTTTTTGCCTGTGACAGCTCTGCCCCAGTGAGGGTTGAGCATGAAGGTGGTGCAGCTGCTTGGCTTGGGGGGACCCTGGCAGCGCCAGGTGTGCAGGGACACAGACTGCCTCCGTGGCAGGAGTTATGGCCTGATCAGAGGCTTTTTTCCAGCCTCTTGTAGTTGGGTGCTCAGGGGGTCTCTTTGGCCAGTCTTTCTCCGTAGCTCCCCCCATTCAGGCACTTAGAGGGATCCCTTGCCTGGGGTCCATCTCTGTTGTTCGGGCTTCAGGCACTTAGAGGGCCACCCTGGGTGGGGTCCTGCTCTGTAGTTTGGTGCATCAGTCACTGAAAGGAGCACCCTGGGTGGGGTCCTGCTCTGTAGCTCAGTGTGTCAGGCATTTGATGGGCCAGCCTCTGTTGTTCAGCTGCTGATGCAGGCGTGTGGAGAGAGAAGTATCAGCAGTATCGCCTTGTTTCCATGGCTGCCTGGCTTTCCTCCACAGGCATTTCCCACCATGATCTCCTCCCTCACATCCACTCGGTCCCTCTCACCACAGTCAACAGCAGCCCTCGCCCTGGGATTGCTCCATAATCCCTAAACTCCAGCTCCCAGCTGCTGCCCCCTCCAGGAGACCTGCATTCCTGCCTGGCATATGTATGGTTGTGTTCGGTAGGTAGAGTAGGGAAAAGGCATTCAAAATGCTGGTGACTAAAAGACAAGGAAGGGAAAAGCCCACGAAAATAGAATAGATTAAGGTCAAAGGAAGGTCTGAGGACCGGAGTGAGGACTTCAGGTAGAACAGCACTCCTGNGCCCCCTCCAGGAGACCTGCATTCCTGCCTGGCATATGTATGGTTGTGTTCGGTAGGTAGAGTAGGGAAAAGGCATTCAAAATGCTGGTGACTAAAAGACAAGGAAGGGAAAAGCCCACGAAAATAGAATAGATTAAGGTCAAAGGAAGGTCTGAGGACCGGAGTGAGGACTTCAGGTAGAACAGCACTCCTGGCTGAGCCCAATTTGCATAGGGCAGGCCCAGGGGGAAGAAGACATATAAAAGGAGGAGCCAAGCGCTCTCTCACTGTCTCTCTCCCGCATGCGTACGCTTTCTCACTGTCTCTCCCACATGCGTACACTCTCTCACTGTCTCTCTCCCGCATGCGTACGCTCTCTCACTCTCTCTCTCCCGCATGTGTACGCTCTTTCTCTCTCTCTCTATCTGCCCTCCCCTGTGTGCATGCTGGCGCGCTCCTACACTCTCTTCTCTTCTTCAAGGATGGATTCTCCTGCTATCTTCTAAAAAAATAGAGCTGTAACACAGATTTGTCTAAGAGCTACGACACGGTTTGTTCAAGACCTGAGAGCTGTGATGCGCTGAGGGCTTTAATGTCCATCACTCCAAATCATTGTTGTGACGAGACAAGAACCGAGAAGCATACACTCACCTGACATCTATGGTGCCATGACTTGGATTTAACCTGGCTGAAACAAGAGGCCAAGCACAGCGGGAGCCCAACTCAGTGAAGCTCCCGTGGTACAAGCGGAATGCAAAGAAAACCCAGCACTGGGGAAGGCCCATCATGCTGGGAACTGGGACAGCGAAAAACAAACTCAGCAGAAAGCTCACGTGGCTCAGCCTCAGATTCCAAAAGACCTCCGGTTAAGGTAGGAGATCCTCGCTCCTATGGCTGGAGTGACATGCCTAACAAAATCTTAATTCCCTTACAATCTCTCGTTTCTTGTTTCTTTGAACCCCCCATGAACAGGCAGGCAGCAGTGGGCACAATTGAGGGACTCTGGAGAGGCTACTGTTTATGTTCCAAAAGCACTGTCTGCTGGGCCCCAGTAGCTGTTACCCAAGCCATTGGGGTTCTTCTGTCCTTATTCTTCTCTGTGCCAAGAATCAGGCCAATGAAAACTGTGAGCAATGGTCAGATATTTAGCAAATTTTCTGGCAGTCTATGAAGGGGATTCCTTGGCACGTTTTTCCCACTGCTTTTTCCTCCTGTCCTTCAGCTCTATCCCAGAACTGGAGCCAGGCCAAAAAGCAAGAGGTGGATTTGTTAGGATTCAGAGAAAAGCCACACTTCAGGGTGTGAACCATTGCTGAGGGCAAGGGCTGGGGCCATGGAATTAGGCCTGGCTAGGTTTTGCTAGGGACTTCCCTGGTGGCTTAGATGGTAAAGCAGTTCAGTTCAGTTCAGTCGCTCAGTCGTGTCTGACTCTTTGCGACCCCATGAATCGCAACACGCCAGGCCTCCCTGTTCATTACCATCTCTCGGAGTTCACTCAGACTCACGTCCATCGAGTCCGTGATGCCATCCAGCCATCTCATCCTC